>CM070677.1:18438083-18638083 GCA_036346265.1 Melocanna baccifera
TATCACTCTTTAGCAATGCAATAAAATGCAATACAATCAGAATCAGAATCAAATCAAATCTCTATAATCAGATACCGTCTATATCTCTGCTTCATGTAATGTACCTATAATTGTAGCTTATACCAAAGATAGCGGAGGGTACACCGTCGATGTCACCCTCTCCCTCCATCCCGTGGAGGTGCCTACCTCTGTAGGACTTATTCAAGAGCACTCCGGACTAGTTATAAAACTCTCTCACCGACTTGATTCTTATGCACTTTGCATGATGCAAAACTCTTCAAATGAGAATATTTACTCCTAAACAATACTCCTCAAAATGATTAACACATAATCATATATCTCATCTCTTAAATGCTATAGATCATGGCATAGACACAAATAGCAATTATTTAACACACTTCATTATTTTACCATGCACTTGCCTGTTAACCTAGCGCGCGGTGCGCGGACGGTGCCTGATTCGAACCACTATCTGAACAAGCATTACCCATTTCAATTCATTGCTTATGCAATACATACACATGCAAGTAAATAACGTTGCTCTTACGCACAAATTCAGTATAGCCGACCTCCCATTCATCGGACACTATCCCATTGTCTCGCCGAGAAAATAACTAAAGAGGGTTTCAAGCCGTTACTCTAACCCGACACTGGATCCAGATTTGCCAAATCTGGCGTCGGATCAGGCACTCCCCCTTTTTTCCCTCTTTTTTCCCCTTTATTTCCCTTTCTCTTCTTTCCTTTTCTTTCTCTTTTCTTTTTTTTCTTCTCCCCTCTTTCTTCTTTCCCCACGCGTGGCCGCTCCTCCTCTTCTCTCTTTCTTTCTTTTCTTCTCCCCTCTTCTTTGTTTTCTCACGCCTGCTGGCCTCTCCTCTCTCCTTTTCTTTCTCACGCCGCCCCTCTCCCTTCCTTCTCCTTCCCCTTACTTCTTCCCCTCACGCCGGCTCCTCTCTTTCCCCTCCCACGGCTAGCTCCCCCTTCTTCCCTCTCTTCTTCACGGCGAAGCGCCCCTCCCCCCTCTTCTTTCGGTCGACGCCCAGCCCTCCCCTAACCCCCCGTCTAGCACAGTGAGTGGCCAGAGGGACGACGAGGGTGCGCCGGGTGAGGGGGCGGCGGTGAGCTGCAGGGTAAGTGAGAGCAAGCGACTGAGATCAAATCGGGTAGGGTAGATAGGATCTGGGCTTGACACATGTCAGCCTGAGGTGATTTCAAGTTTAAATTTTTGTTTTAGATTTTTCAGAAATACTAGAAAGCTTCTCAAAACTCTAGAAAATAATAAATAACTGCAAAAATTCTAGAAAATACTATAAATCTAGGAGAACTTAGGAAAAATAACGTAAACTATTTTTGTCTTTTAGAAAAGAGATAAATTAAGTTTTTCTTACTCTAGACTTTGAAATAAAATCTATAAAATTCAAATAAATTCCAATAAATCAAATAAAATGCAATTAAAAATTTTAGGATGTTACAGAGGATGCCCCCTCTGCTGGTGCAGGGATGTATGTAGGTTCTTCAAGTCTAAGAACCGGTTGAGTTTGGACATGCTTTACTAGGGTTGCGGTAACTACACCTGCGAGTACCCTGATCGATGTTGGGATATGACCTACTACCGGCAGCTAGTAAGGATGAGTTACAGTATATTCTTCTACCAATTTTCTTCTATGGCACGCACTAATAAGTTCTACCCTCTTCCCTAGTCTCCGGATCCGCTATGCACGTACAGTAAATGGATCGGCCGGGAGATCTACCCGCATGACCAGTGGCAGTTGGTCTGCGAGGAGTGGGACATACAGACGGCACGCGAGAGGATAGAGGAGTGACCACTACAAGAAAAAGGGTCATCCTGGACGCCTTATCACAAACAGTTCAGTAAAATCGTCAGCGATAAAGTTATTATAGATGGTTTTACAAGATAGACCATCTAAGTTCACCGCGATGGAAAAACCGTCTGTGATGACCTACTTATCATAGACGGTTTTTATTCTGAATTGTCTATGATACATCATCGACTGTTCGAAACAAAAATCGTCTGTAATGACCTACTTATCATATACGGTTCTTTACCTAGAACCATAGTGATAATATTTCAACTTACTTGTTCTCGCCGAATTTGAATTTCCCGCTCATTTCGCTAGATTTGCTTTAAAATAGAAAGCTCGACTGTTTTTCTTCACATCTCCTTTTCTCTCTTCTTTATTTCTCCTCCTGCACTCCTCTCCTCTTCGCCTCATCTCTTCTCTCTTCTCCTTTTCCACTTCTTCTCGCTAAATTTTCCCTAAAAAATAGAAGGCTCGGTCGGTTCTTCTTCTCCTCTTCTCTCTTCTCACTTCTCCTCTACTCCTCTCCTTCCCCACCTCTTCTTCAATCCCATCCATCCGATTTTGCTATAACTTGGATGTCTAGAAATTTGGCTAACTCTGGATTTTTACCTCAATTGTCCCCAAAAAATTTTTCAAAAATTTATCGCACTATAACAATATACAGCGATCACAAAATATTATTGCAAGTCTAACAGATTTTGTATCCATGATAACATACAAAAATCACAAATGGACCAACCTACCTACCATGTCTGCCCTTTTATTTCGATAAAAATAACAACCTACAAACAAAATTGCTACATATATTACCTACAAAAATTACTCTTTATTTCCTCATAATTATTTCCATCAGATCAATCAAAAAAATAATATTATTATTTTAAATCGGTGAACTAAAAACCCTTTGGTGCGCCCAACGTATGTGTAATCTTACATACAAATAGCGCTTATATTTTTATGTGGTTTAATATTATATCAATGAAATTAGTATCTTCTTTTGATGTGCAAGTAATTCAAAATTTAATGTGATAGATAATATTTTTCTCAATTAAATTTCTAATAGAAATTGCTACTAAAATGAAAAAGAGATAAGTTTAAATTTTTAATATCAATTTGCACTAAAAAAAAAAGCTGGCTGCTCGCGCGGTGGGTGGGGATCCGATGATTTATACTAAATTGAGCGTACCGTATGAGCTCCTCGTGCCTCTCCTCCCCTACCCGAAGCCAAACTTCCTCGTTGCAGCCATGATGCCTCCTCCTCTCCAATCCCTAGGCAAGGGTCGCCTCCTCCCCTCACCTGCGCCGCCAACTCCGCACATCCTCCTCCCCATTGGCGCCGCCGCATCCAGCGCGGCCTCCCCCTCAAACCCTGCCTCTCCTCCCAAATCGCTGATAGGGTTAGGTTCGCCCTACGCCGGTGCAGTGCCGTCGCCCACGTTCGCCTCACCGCCGGCGTCATCTCCTCCATGTGGCGCGGCCTCCTCCATCCTCCTGCATGGGCGCTCCCCAGCTTGCCCTCCACTTGGGGATTTTGATTAAATGTGACAAATGTGTGGTTTGCGATTTTGTCAACGGAAGCTATAACCTGGAGCTGTGTTGTATGAACTTTGTCAATTTGTTTTCTGTGAAATTATTAGAGATTGTCAGTGGAATCTGTTATGTTTTGTACGAATGGAACAGTATTAGCACAAGAAACATTATGTCAATTTGATGACTTTTGTATGAACAGAACAATTGAACCTCGGAGTATTTCCATTTGACATAACATGGGATGCTGCAATATTGTGAGGTGTAGTAGTTTCACATGAACAGCATCAGGCTCATAACCAAACAGTGAAAAGGAGTTTCATAATAATCTGTCCGGTAATGCAAGGCATTATAGTGGAAGGCATCACAGAATATGAAGTTAATGGCGGTACTACCAGGTTCATGAAAAATACATAGTAGCGGTTACATCAAGCAGGCAGCATCAGCTATTTTGCCACCAGGCATATTTTCAAAAGATAGAATGGCACCAGGAGTTATTCACCCATATTCTAGACCAGGCAGCAGCAGCACCTGGAGCTAATATACATTCTCGCACATTCAACTATGCAGAATTGGTTAAGAACAATTTGTCCTAGACTTACCAAAATATGAGAAGAGTAGATCAAGAGAACAATGTGTTTTAATGTATCACAAATGGGCCTCCTTTACAAGCTTTTTTCCATGCTGCTACAGTTCAGGCTGTGGGCTGCAGGAGTTTAGCAATAATACGCACATACATCATGTGAAAGTGAAACTCCTCATTTGGGTCGAGCAGCTTGGGCCGGGAAGGAAGGAAAAGAAAATAAGTTTGGGTCCAATCAGAGTTTTGGAAATTAATTCAAACTTTCACTTATCTCGATGCCTACAATTCCTTGCATGGGATTTACTTTAGATTTTTCTATTATTTTATCATCATCGCCATCATTATTATTATGCACTTTCCTTTTATTAATTTGATCTTGTGTATCACAAATTCCAGAAAGGCCTAAATAAATTTCAGAAAATCCAAATATCAACAAAATGCATTAAAAATTTTAAAATTTTCAAACATCCAAATTTTAGGATATTACATAAGGGCTAGCACCTTTTGAGCTCAAATGTAAGACAAGGTGCTTGGTAATAATGCATTGCGGAGGAATGTACTAGATCACACGTCTACTTCTAAAATTTATATGCACTCTTATGTTAAGAACTGCCACTTTATGGGTTCTAGACCCAGACTACACATGGAGACATCACTCACGTCATTCAGTCATTCATTTATCGGTTGCATACATTCAAGAGTTACATTCATTTCAAACCCCAAAAAAAGGCAATCAAATCAGATCCTCCCATTTAGGATAAACTTCCGGGGTCAGGGTCTAACACAACCCAATCTACAATTTCTTAGTGGTACATTTCAATTAGTGAAGTCTCATTGTGGCCATCTCCATACATGTTGAACCTGATGCATTTAACAATTTTTCAGAACACTGACCATCAGTACTTGAGACATATCAAAACAATGCAGCAGTAGCAGCATGCACTCAGTAATTCCAATTATCACACCATAAAAACAAACAAACAAACAAACAAAATAAAAGGTCCCAGATATCAGCACTTGAGAAATTCCATTAGTAAACATCAATGATGAGGTGCATCACAATCCAATAAAGTTCCCGGTACATGATCAGGATTTTTTTTTCAGAGGACATGATATGGAATTTACTGACATGCACACACTCATTTCAGCTTAAATCCATATGATACTAAGATTACATGCACGTGAGGGATGGATGCTTGGCATATCTGAAGCTACCAAAAAAACGAGTGGTCCATCCAGCTCCAGCTTGCTGCCATGCTCCAGCTTAGAGGCAAAACCCAAAAGCCTCAACGAGCAATGTATTCAAGGGCTACTTGGCTCCCTGCCAAATGCCTAAACTCTTTGTTAAAAATAGGTCATATCACTGCTTGTTAACAAAAATTAGACAACACAGAATTTCTAGTTACAAATTCCATATTGCATAACCCGCAACGCCAATGTGTGCCTCTGTATAATACAAATCTGTACTTAAGTAGGAGCGCTTTGATCTAAGCAAGCATAGTTCGTGGTCTCCATCAGAAGACTTTCTTGCTTCTTCTAGAACTGCTCTATTTTTCTTTGTACCCCTGAAACGATTCGACAAGGAAATGAGTTCCTAGAACACAAAGTACACTACCAAACGGGTACAATTGATCGAAACATGGCGATGGCTAGCAATAGTAATTGTACAATTAGTCCGCCTCTGCGTAGTGGACTAGGGCACATCCTCATGCCCATGCAGATGGTTCTGTTTCCTTTTGCAAAGGAGCTGGTCCTTAGGGAAGTGATTTCAAGAGTGTTGCATGCAATACTTCTCTTTTAAGAAGAGTGTTCTCTGTGTGAATGAAAGTGGCGTGATCTTCCAAGCGACGAAAGTGGTCTCCTTTGTTAAGGGGGGATGGGTATTTTCTTACGGAGGGTAGAGATCGAACGACATATTGAATTCTTTTCGTACTAAAATGTTGTGGAGCGCTTGAGGTGTGGTGGGCTCTGCAAGCCTTTCGCTGTGAGTCCGAAGCGCGTGAGGTACCCCGAGATTTTCCTCGCCAGGTCAGGTATGAGTTGACAGTTTGATTTCTTCCATAAGTTGAATTCTTTCGAGTAGAACCAATAGTTGCTTTTGAACCTTTCGCTGTGAGGCCGAAGCGCTGATTCTTTTGAACCTTAGCTACTTTCTAATTCTAAAAAGCCTTCTTATCAAAATTTACATATCTACTGATTATAATTTTCTTCTTTTCCAAGTGATAAAGCCGATATCCTTTAATACCATTAGCATACCTGACAAATATACAACAAACACTCTTATCATCAAATTTGACTCACCTTTGAGCTGGTACTTAGGCACAACAAACAGAACCAAATATTTTCATATGACTAATTACTGGTTTCTGACCATATCATGTTTCAAATGGTGTGCGATTTAGAACTGCCTTCGTCGAACTTCTATTCAAATGGTGTGCGATTTGGAACTGCCTTATCATCAATTGTGCGATTTTTTTTCAGCAACACCATTTTGCTGAGGACTATAGGCTACTGTCAATTGCCTTCGAATACCAATATCTTCACAATATTTCTCAAATTCTTTTGAGATATACTCGCCACCTTGATCACTGCAAAGTACTTTAATTTTTCGGTTGCTTTGATTTTCCACCATAGCCTTGAATTTCTGAAATACTTCAAGTGCTTCTGATCGCTCTTTTAGAAAATAAATCCATGTCATCCTTGTATAATTATCAATAAAAGTGATAAAATACCAATTCTTGCCTTTTGACATAGTTGGTATTTTTCCGACAATATCATGTGCACTAACTCCAAAGGTACATGTGCTTGCCAAGTTCCTCTATGTGGAAAAGATGCCTGAATTTGTTTGCCAAAAATATAACCTTCACATGGATCAGATTTCAAATTAATGAATGGTAAACCTTGTACCATATCTTTAGTTCTAAGCAGCTTCAAGACTTTGTAATTGAGACGGCCAAATCTCTTATGCCATAACTCAGAATTATTGCCTACTTCACTTCGTAATGCCAATTGAGTGAGATAACTCATTTTCAATGAAAAATTCCTATTTTTCTATATATCCACCTTTGCTATAAGGTGATTCCCATTCTTGCAATTTAATATCTCGCAATAGAAATCTTCAAAATGAACAGCATACCCATGTTCTAGCAGTTGCCCAACACTCAGCAAATTCTGCTTCAGATCGAGTACCAATAAAATATCTCGAATAAATTTTTGACCATTTTTTATTTGTACAACTATACAACCCTTTCCTTTAGATTGGGCTAAAGAACCATTTTCCATGCAAATCTTTGCCTGATATGATGAGTCAACATCTCGAAATATATTTTGATTAGAAGACATATGGTTTGTACAACCACTGTCCACAATCCAAGTATCTTCTTTTTCATCTTGGGCAATTTGATAAGAATAAATTGCCCGTTCTGAATTATCTTCTTCTTTCAAGAAATTTGCCTTTTTGTTATCTTGGGTTCTACAATATTTGGCAATATGAACTTGCCTTTTACATTTATTGCAGGTCATCTTTTTCCTGCACTATATGTAGTTTGACTGGATTTTTTGTGCAAATATCACACCAAAATTTAAAACTAGCCATACCTTTTTCTCTTTTATCTTCAGCTGCCTTTTTCTACACATCTTTTCTTGGATCACCTCTTCTTTGATAATTTTCACTTTTTCTTGAATTTTTGGGTTTGAAACTCAGCTTTGATCAGAAGGCGCTTTCAACTGAGTTCCCTGCACGCTGTAGCTTCCTTTCTTCATGAGATTCCAACGTACTCATTAATTGTTGTGCTATGAGCATCGTCAAATCCTTCGACTCCTCAATTGCAGCAATAATATATTCAAACTTTTCTGGTAAACTGATCAAAATTTTCTCAATAATTTTTTTATCAGTAATTTCCTCACCGTAGGTAGGCATCTAGTTCACCACCTTGATAACCCTTGAGAAGTAATCTTTTATCTTCTCGGACTCCTTCATCTTTGAAACTGGCTTTGCAAAGTTTGTAGCTTTACGACTAAAATTTTTGTGGAACCTTGAAACTCCTCCTTTAACTTGTCCCAAACTTCTTTTGAGGTCTTGGCGCCGATAATTCACGGGAACAAACTTTCCACAATGCCTACGCCTTGCTGAATAAGAAATAATGCCTTGGCATCCGTCATCTGGTTCTTCGCTAGAGTTTTCTTCTAATCTGGTGTAAGAACATCTTCAGCGGCATACTTCTTGTAGCCATTTTCCACAATATCCCACAACCCTTGCAAAAGTAACAGCGTCTGCATCTTGATGTTCCACATATCGTAATTTTCTCCTTAGAATACGGGAGCCATCGACTACGCCATCCCGACGCTCAAACTCGAAGCCATAATCTCAAGTCCGAAAAACAACACGAACGCACTGCTTTGCTACATCCGACTCGAATATGAGGCTCTGATACCAATTGTTGGGGATTTGGAATACTCACAAAAAGAAGTAAGAATGGGATAGGAGAAGAAATGGATACTCAAACTTCAAACTATTTATTCATTGGAAGCTAACTGGGAGCCATCCATATGAAGCTATGACTTATATGTGGTATTACAACTCATACATTCTACAATGGGGGTTACAAATCTTTTTATAGAATCAAAACTGACTCATGTGAACTGACTTAGTTACAAATTATTTATTGAGTATCTACTGCAACAGAAGCTAGAAAGCAAATTAGCTTTTACAACTAATGTAGTTGGCATAGACAGCTAGGCAGTAAGAAGATTACAAAAGAAGACACTAGTAGTTGCATGTTATCCCTCAAACATTACGTGCACTGATTTTTGGCTTCAGGAGCAATCTAGATAACACTAGTCTTGCATGTGCTAGAAACCTCAATTGGCAGCAGGAGAACAAGTCAGCAATTCTTGTTTCTACTAGAGTCTTCAGTCAACTTGTCTTAGCTTCAAACATCATTAGTACAAACGTTATTAGCTACATAGCCAGCTCATGTATTGCTAGAAGCTTCAAGGGGCAACGGGAGGCATACCGACTTATATTGTCAGTTCATGGTGGTAGCTCATCTCTAGTCAAAATCAATTTGTTTTTCTCAAGAAAATATAGTAATATCTAACAGAATTTAGGGTCGAAATTCTATTAAAGGGTAGAATGTAACGTCCCATTTCTTTCTAAGGATGAGAAAAAGGGGGGCAACGGGCTAGACCAAGGCCATGGCTAAGAGGGCAGGAGCGGGGCTCATCTGACGTATGCCGTCTGATACGGGGTCGTCTGATCTTATCGACGTAGAATTGGATACTCACGACAGTCTTGACGAATCGTAGCTATCCTCCAATGCTAGTGCAAGGGACAAACACTCTTTAATTCGCCAAAACACACTCACGTTGATTTCGCCGACCACCAAGCGAAGATCTATCGTACACCCAATTCCTAGCGGAAAAACTGAACGATCTTCATTGAGGAACACGCCTAATTTTTCTTGGAATTTCTGCAATCAAACGGAACTCGAAAAAGAACTTTCATATATTGATTTTTCTCAAAGGTGATCTGTGTTACATAGCTAATGGAGTCTCTATTTATAGGGGTACGCAGGCTCTTGCATATAGAAAGATTTCAATACATGGAAAGTAATCAAATCCTATCGGATTCAATCTCTGTTTCTGAAATCAAAGATTGTTTTTATGATTCCGTCGCGCAAAAAAGGAATTTTTGGATAGAGCCAGATCCGTTGGAAAGAGAACGAGATAAGCTTTCTATATTGTACTCACATATTCCAAATGAACTCTTGATGTGAAATATATGAGTATTTAAAGTTGGTCCTATCAGTCTGAGTCGGTGTCAGATTGTTTTGATAATTGCAGTGCCCACAGAAGGAATTTGGAGGTGGGGCAAGATCTATCTAAAAGTAGACTTCAAAAGCTTTCTAACAAGTACTCATGAGCCCCGAGATTCTTTTTAAATCAAAAGTTACGGCTGTTTGAAGTAGATGCTGTCAGGAGGGCCAAATCTGAGTTGAACTCGTGAGTAGGACTTGGTTTGCGTTTGACGGTTTCACTTGTATATTTGGACTCGCGTGGTCCTTCTCCATGGTTCCTAAGTACAATTAAATCATCATAAGGATTCAGTAGTATTTTATTCTTTGAAACATTTGTATGCAAAGTTAGGAACGCATTCACCTGATAGTTAAGTTGACGCGCTCGAGTTATTGATCCTTGTATCGTAGGTTCAGTTTCGTGAACATTCTCATGCACATTAGATGTGGAAGTAACTAGGATGTCCTCATCGTTAGATAGCTTCATATTCTCATTTAACACAAATAGAAACCGAAGAAACGAAATCACCTTTTGCTTATTCTTGGGAGTTATGGTCGTACACGTTTGTGGCGTGGTCACATCAACATCAACATGTGTATCCGCATCATCCTTCCCTTCTTAAAAAAAAGTCGTCATTGGCTTTTGATAGCTGAAATTGTACTAAACAAAGAATACAACGTATATGCATGGTGTGTGTGTGTGTGTGTGTGTGTGTGTGTGTATATATATATATATATATATATATATATATATATATATTTGTCATTAATACTTCTTCGGCTTATCTCGTCATGGATATATGACGGTGGAGTAAGCAAAAAGAACAACACATATGAATGGTATATGTATGTATCACTTCTATTATCTTACACAAACTCATGTATATAGCAGCGACCAAAAGATATATGCATTGTAATGTTATTTTTCATATTATTTCCCCTCCCATAAAAGAAAGTCGTCCTCGACTTTTCTAAGAATATGGACAGATCATTAATGGGCAAAGTCTAATTTAGTTGTTCAGATATAGTAAAGAAAAATTTGAGTGCCTTTCATGCTTCAACTGTGCTACTCTGATTATCTTTACATAATTGTACATCAAAAATCGAACAAGTAGACTTATGAAATCTTTTTAAACAGCAAACACTATTGTTAATATTTATCTCATTGTTATCATGACATGGCACAAAAGATTGTTTATCCACAATGTGCAATTTTAATTCAGTAATCTTATCACATGTAATGCAAATTCTGTGAACATAAAATTTATCATCTACACTATAATCTCCAATCAAATTGAACTTATATGTGTAGGCATAGGTACTAACTAGTGATTTTGAACATGAAATTTCAGCAACATTAGTAATCACACTAAATAGCGCTCTAGGATCATCAAACACGATATAGCACAAAGAATCATTAGGAGATATCTTAGTAAAAATTTTCTTATGAGTAATCAATTTCACATTATGTAAATTGAGTAAAGAAATTTCAGAATATGGTGTTTTTGGTGGATCACACGAGTTCTCACAATTACTCACATTTTCACAATTAAATTCAACACCAATATTGTTATCTTTGTCATCCTCTTCAGATGATGTAGACGCTGGGGTTTGAAATTATTAGGATGTACACATGGGGCAGTAAGCACTTCATCCTTTCCTGTAGTTACCTCCACCTCATTTGTCTTCAAAGTTGCTGATTGTTGAACGTTCAGTTCTTCATGTTTAATGTCAACCTATACAATATGAGAAACAACACTAGAAGTAGATAATAATATGTTAGTTTCATATTCATTCTCACTTTGTCTATCTTCTACTTCTCTCTTTTCTTTTTGTGTCTCTCTCACACTCTCAATTTGGATGCTCTCAATCTCACATATGGTGGAATCACACAGCTCACTCTTTTTATCACTCTCACTCAATTTGGCTATGTAGCTCTCATCCTCATATGGGTTGTGGTGTATCTTAGGAACTATATGTAGTTTTGGAATACTATATGTCTCCTTGACCAAAAGGAAAGTCCCATACTCGGTCATCTTCTCATGTGTCACACTAGTAGAGGCAGCAGCATTGAAGTATGGACAGTAAGACAACTATGGTGTATGTCTCTCCATAAGTCTCATCTCCTCTTGAATAGCACAATTCATCAGATCTTGCACACTACCAAAATATCTATCTTGAAGTGTGGCAGTGATCTTAGAATTCAATCCCCCTTTAAAGTATGCCTTCTCTTTTGATGCACTAGTGACACCGGCATGATGTATTGCATCTCGTAACTCAAAATAATATTCTTGAATAGTATTACTCCCTTGTGTGATACTCTCTAAATAGCGAAACAATCCTCATGCATAATAGGATGGCACAAATTCTCTCCTCATGAGTGCCTTCAAATCTGACCAAGATTTAATGAATTCTTTTCCAAATCATTGTTGCCACCAACTAGTGGCACGCTTCACCTCTTGCGCTTTGGAAATCTTCTGAAATCTGAACACTTTCTCCATTTGCCATTCCTATTCAAGATACTCCTCTGAATCTTCACTTCGATAGAAAGTAATGAATCTATCTTCTTCTTGTTGTGGCTGAAGTGTACGTACAATGTCGTTCACAATATTTGTACGTAGCACATTCATTTGTTGATTCATTTCAATGTGCATATCTTGCACGAAATTATTGATCACCGCCTTGAATTGCTCTTTCAAGGTTGAAGAAGTGGTAGTGAACTCATTGCGCAAAGTTCCCCTCGATGCTTAGAATTGAAAATGACCCACCAGGGCATACCTCCTCTCCCATATTAGCGTCTCCACCTATCATTATTAGTGGCACAAAGAACGCACAAATACCACAACATTTATACGATATGTGGAGTTCACTCTATCTCACTTTTTCCTCTCCCAAGTAAAATTCTTACCTTTCCGAAGTGAATTGAGGAAAAAAAGAAACTTACACTTGGTGGTGGCTACAATAGTAAGTGATGATCAAGTGGATTTAAAAGTGACCCACAATTGCACGGCAAAAAATATTTAGTGGAGTTTGGTATGGAAGTACTTATTCTACATAATCTGAATTTCACGGTATCGTAAAATTAAGTAGCAATCCAAGGTAGAAAATATTGCCTAAGTGCTGATCTAATAGATATAAGTGAAGAATATGAACGCGCACCCAATAATCAATGTGACTCAATGCAAACAAAGGAATAAGCTAAAAGAAACAATCAAAAAATATTAGCTCGTTTTGCATCAAGTACTAAGAGAGACGCTAGCCAATTGCAATAATATGAATTTAAGGGCACAAAATTGCTCAAAGAAATTAAAAAAAACTCTAACTGAATTTATAGCATAAAACACTCACTCAAGTTCAGCCCTTTTTTCTCACCACTTTTTTTTTGCTCTCTATTTTTTTGCCCTTTTTTTGGCTACCCTCCTAGTGACTTAAAAGATTCAAATTCTTATTCTGAGTCTAATGAGGTATATGAGTCATAAACTTTTTTTTGAACAATGCAAGGGTATAAACTCTGAATTTTTTTGTGTCAGCCGAATGACTGATGCACAGAAAATTGGTAATATTCAGTTGAAAAAATTAATTTAAGAGCAGCCCTATATACAATTATCAAAGACTAGTCTCAAGGGTCAAAGGATTTAAGTGACAACATCAACAGACGCTCGGAATTCAAATCACAACAAACTTCGGACTGTCCGAACATGTCCAATTAGGATTCTTTTTGTCGCAAACTTATGACAATTAGGGTTTCATGTGGCCGAATCAAAAAAAAAATAAAACCCAGATATATTCGGATATGATATTCTTTTAAGATGCACAAAAATGCGTGGACAACAAGAACAAAAATTAAAACGGTGAATTGAATCTTTCTTTTTTTTATGCTAATTGAAAGATCAACTAGCGAATTTTCAAGAAAATTGATATTCAAAGATTAAGCTACGCAAAAGATACAGTGATCAGCACGTAAACAAAATTTCTAAAGGATCAAGACTTAATAAAACTCACAAAAATAACAGATGTGAAACTAGAGTTTGGAATTTTTTTTGTTACAAATTTTTGGCTATATGGACTATAGGACAAGAAGTAATGAACTGAAAAGTAAAGAGATAATATCCTACTGAGTAAACCGCACTCTGATACCAGATGATACGGGGTCACCCGATCTTCTCGACGTAGGATTGGATACTCGCGGGAGTTTTAATGAATCGTAGCTATCCTCCAATGCTAGTGTAAGGGACGAACACTCTTTAATTCGTCAAAACACACTCACGTCGATTTTATCAACCACCAAGCGAAGATCTATCGTGCACCCAATTTCCAGCGAAAAGACTGAACGATCTTGATTAAGGAACACACCTAATTCTCCTTGGAATTTCGGCAATCAAACAGAACTCGAACAAGAACTTTCATAAACTGATTTTTCTCAAAGGTTGTCTGTGTTACATGGATAATGCAGCCTCTATTTATAGGGGCACACATGCCCATGTATATAGAAAGATTTCAACATATGGAAAGTAATCAAATCCTATCAGACTCAATCTCTATTTCTAAAATCGAAGATTGTTTTAATGATTCCGTCGCGCACAAAAGGAATTTTTAGATGGGGATAAATCCGTTGGAAAGAGGACGAGATATGCTTTCCATGCTGTACTAACACATTCCAAATGGACTCTTGATGCGAAATCTATGAGTATTTAAAGTTAGTCTTATTAGTCTAAGTCAGCGTTGGATTGTTTTGATAATTGCGGTGCGTACAGAAGGAATTTGGAGGTGGGGCCAGACCCATCTGAAAGTGTACTTCAAAATATTTCCAACAAGTACTCATGGGCCCCAAGATTCCTTCTAGATCAAAAGTTATGGCTGTTTGAAGTAGACGCTGTCAAGAGGGCTAAATCTGAGTTGAACTCGTGAGCAGGACTTGGTTTGCGCTTGACGGTTTTACTTGTATATTTGGGCTCGCGTGGTCCTTCTCCATGGTTTCTAAGGAGAATTAAATCATCATAAGGATTAAATAGTATTCTCTTCTTTGAAACATTTGTATGCAAAGTGATGTGACCACGCCACATACTCATACAACCAAAGCTCCTAAGAATAAACAAATGGTGAATTCGTTTCTTCAGTTTCAATTTATTTTAATTGAGAATATGATGCTATCTAAAGATGAAAATGTATTTTTGTCTAGCTGTATAAGGAGAATTGCATCAACGCTATGCGCTCGTGGTTGGGGTCCACCAAAAGTGAAGCCGACCAATATATCAAGACCACACCTTCCCCAACTCTTGCTCAAGGTCATCACGTTACTTTTGGATCAATTCAAGCAAGAGTTCAAGTGGGACACATTTTAGAATTCAATTCGGCCTTCGGATCAATTCGAGTCACCTGATAGGTCGGACTTCAAATGTGTATAACTTTTGCATAAAAACTCGCTTTGAGGTGTGCAAGTACAGCAAAGAAAGAAGAGCTCGTCCACTTTCCAATGGATTTGGCCCCACCTCCAAATTCGTTCAGGCGCATTGGAATCACCAAAACAAGGCGACGCTGACTCAGCTGACAGTCCCAATTTAAATGCTTATAGATTTCGCATCAAGAGTCCAATTGGAATGTGTGAGTACAGCATGGAAAACTTATTCCGTCCTCTTTCCAACGGATCTGACCCCATCCAAAATTCCTTTTGTGCGCGACGCAATCAACAAAACAATCTTTGGTTTTGGAAAGCAGAGATAGAATCAGCTATGATTTGAATACTTTCCATGTGTTGAGAACTTTCCATATGCAAGGACCTCGTGTCCCTATAAATAGAGGCTCATTTGGCCATGTAACTCAGGCTTGTTTAGATTAGTTTTCCACCGTGAAACTTCATCGTGTGTTCTTGTGTCGACTAGACCAACAATCTGCGATTGCGAGCCTCAACCCCTTTGTGTTCTTCATTCATATATGCAATATTCAGATTGCTCTTTATCTTGTTCTTGCTTGTTCTTCGATTGCTTGCAGGAATTGAACCTCGTGTTCAGGTCAACCGCGTTCTTGGCACGGTTGATAGCGACTAGGGTGTGGTGTAGCGATTGCAGGACGGACTTGGTCGTGTCGGTCAAGTAGCCTCTTCGTCAACGCCATATCAAATCGAACTTATCCTTCTCATCGGAAGATCGGGCCACCCTCATCGCTTGGTATCGAGCACGGTTTGCCGGTGAGATTATCCATTTAGATTTGTTTTTCATACCTATAAACAGAAAATTGCCCTACAAAAAGAGTTATTTCCGCTGTCCAAACCCCGTTGTGCCTTTCAATTTGTTAGTTTCGGTTTGCTAAATTGAATTTGTGTCCGTTTTAGCTTTGTCTTGTTGCTGGTCATATTCTTGGTCCCATAAAACACCAAAAACAAAAATCCCCACATCCAACACCATCAAGAACACATCAAACTCTATTTCCGATTTTCGGCCAGAAGACTTCCTCTTGTGCAGCTGCCACCAAAAATCGCATAACTTTTGATTCATTGATCCTTTTTGAGTGAGACCACTTCCATTTGACTCTTAACTTCATTATCCATCTTCTTGCAAAATTTCGCTTCATTCCAATACTGCAAGTAAAAGATACATGCGGAGAAAGTTGACCCAAATTTCTGTTTCGAATCTGCAACAGTTTGCACTTGTGATTTTTGTGCGAATTTTTCTGTCAGTTTTCAGAAGTTGGCCCCAAAAGAAAAGTTCTAGAAAAAGCCATCAGTAAACCAGGAAAAAAAGAATCATCAAAAAAGAGGCAACTGAAAAAAAGTTACGGCCAAAATACCGACAACAGGTCCAGTGGACAGAAATCTGACATTCTAATATTTTGGGTCAATAGTTGTGCTTTCCACTTCCAATTGCATTCAATTGAATTATCTTGTGTCTACCACTCCTATACTTTGATATCCACTTGTTTGAGCCTTCATCTATCCTTCTTTGATCAGCAACATAAGGCTAAGTGCTAGATACGAACTATAATTCAATTCCATGCAACTTCTGAAATTAACCGATTGTTCTCCATTGCTACATATCTAGAGCCTTCCAAGCTACACCTACTACTAACTGTTACAGGCCTTGACGTACCGGTAATCGCTATACTCATCACTCAAGTCAAGACTATCACGAACCAGCCACCGGTTGCACCACCTGTTTGCTTTGGTAAGAATTTGTAAGAGCTTGGTAAGAGTTTGAGAGATGTGTGACTTGTCAAGCTCCACTTCCTAGTAGTTTATAGGGACTTACATAATTCTTGTGTATTTCCTTGTTTTTCTACTAACGATGACAGGTTCAAGATCACATAGTATGAATTTTCGTGAGACCAACAACGTGTTGGATCGGCTTAATAAGACCCTCACCACCATCAACAACAGAGTTGAGAACCTTGATAAATGTTCATCCCCAGCTACTCGACGTGCGCTGTTTCCTCTGAACTGTTCATCTCCAAATAACGATGATGATGCATTAACTAAAGTCAAGTATGCTTTTCCATTCTTTGCTGGTAAATTTGATCCTGATGTCTATATTGACTGGGAGATAGCATTAGACAAAGAATTTGAATATTATGATTGGTCGGATAGGCAAAAGATTAGAGCTGCCACTAGTGTTTTCAGTGATAATGCAATAATTTGGTGGAAGTATCTTGGTAAACATGGTAGAGCACCCCAAACTTGGAATGCATTGAAGAAACTTTTGAGAGATGAATTTGTTCCTAAAAATCATGCCGATTATTTGCTAGCTAGATTGCAACATTTAAGACAAGGTAGTAGAACTGTAAGAGAATACTATCATGAATTGAAAACTTGTTTATTACGCTGTGGTTTTGAGGAACATGTTGAAACTACAGAGAATAGATTCTTATGTGGGCTTAATCAGAAATTCAGAAATTCTTGTTCACAAAGAATATAATTCTCTCTCTCATTTGTTTATACTTGCTTGTAAGATTGAGAGTCGATTGAGAAAGAATTAAGAATACTTGATAATGGGACACATGAGAGCAAACATGTAGTCGTGCCTTCTTCATGACTAACAACTTGCGCAAGTTGAGAACAATGCGGAAGAGAAGAATGAGTTACTTGAGCTACCGACTCCATTACTTGAGAAGGAAGATGAGATGAAGGATGCCCCTACATCATGTGAGGAGAGACAGAAGGTACATATAATGGTGCTATCATCACTCATGGTGAGTATGCTGTGAAGAACAACTATTGTCCACTGCTCATGCTACATTAGAGCAAAACATTGTGAAAAGTAATTTTGATATACACATGTTTCAAGTACAAAATTCCAATTGCATTGATTTAAGTATTGATAATGAGTTGTGTGCTAATTTCTTACATATATCTTTGCCACAACTGAAGTTAAAACTGATTCTTCTATTTTAATTTTAAATCCATATCTTGAAATAAATGGTTTTGATTTTGTCAATATGCAATTGATCCATGCTATAGATAAGTGAATGAGATTTCTTCTTCGCACACTTTCGGTTATATTGAGATTGATCATCCTTGTGAACTGAGTTGTCTAACAAAGAAGTTATTTGAGATTCCCAATTCGCTTTCATTATTTTGTTATAAATTTTACTTAATAGGCGAGTATGATGAAAAGAGAAATTATATGGTTCATCGAATTTGGATAAGTTCAGAATGAAAGGTTCAACTTTGGAGGAGGAACATAATCATGTAGAGAAAACTAATGGCACTAACCTTATTATTTCTAGTTTATCTACTGCTGCTTTTAAGCTACAGAAACCTTTCAAGAAGGGAGTGTTGTGGGCTGCTTCCATACACCACAACCATTTCCTATTTGCGCTAAAAGAATTTATCTCTCATTGAGATCATCAATATCAAGTCACATCCAATACAACCTTTTCTAAAGAATGGGAGCAAGATGAAGAACATACGCCATCTAGTGATAATACTACCAATCAGGTACAATCGTTTCTAAGAGAGTTCACTTTGTTTGATAAAGAACTTATGATATTACATAATACGAATTTGTTGCGTTCTTTGTCATGTACCGAGATTTATGATCAAGATCACGCAATACGTGAGACCACACATCTACTAAAACCGAGGACGGTTTTCTGTCAAGAAGGGGAGGATGATGTGACCACGCCACATACTCATACAACCAAAGCTCCTAAGAATAAACAAATGGTGAATTCGTTTCTTCAGTTTCAATTTATTTTAATTGAGAATATGATGCTATCTAAAGATGAAAATGTATTTTTGTCTAGCTGTATAAGGAGAATTGCATCAACGCTATGCGCTCGTGGTTGGGGTCCACCAAAAGTGAAGCCGACCAATATATCAAGACCACACCTTCCCCAACTCTTGCTCAAGGTCATCACGTTACTTTTGGATCAATTCAAGCAAGAGTTCAAGTGGGACACATTTTAGAATTCAATTCGGCCTTCGGATCAATTCGGAGTCAGCCTGATAGGTCGGACTTCAAATGTGTATAACTTTTGCATAAAAACTCAGTTTGAGGTGTGCAAGTACAGCAAAGAAAGAAGAGCTCGTCCACTTTCCAATGGATTTGGCCCCACCTCCAAATTCGTTCTGTGCGCATTGGAATCACCAAAACAAGGCGACGCTGACTCAGCCTGACAGGTCCCAATTTAAATGCTTATAGATTTCGCATCAAGAGTCCAATTGGAATGTGTGAGTACAGCATGGAAAACTTATTCCGTCCTCTTTCCAACGGATCTGACCCCATCCAAAAATTCCTTTTGTGCGCGACGCAATCAACAAAACAATCTTTGGTTTTGGAAACAGAGATAGAATCAGCTATGATTTGAATACTTTCCATGTGTTGAGAACTTTCCATATGCAAGGACCTGCGTGTCCCTATAAATAGAGGCTCATTTGGCCATGTAACTCAGGCTTGTTTAGATTAGTTTTCCACCGTGAAACTTCGTCGTGTGTTCTTGTGTCGACTAGACCAACAATCTGCGATTGCGAGCCTCAACCCTTTGTGTTCTTCATTCATATATGCAATATTCAGATTGCTCTTTATCTTGTTCTTGCTTGTTCTTCGATTGCTTGCAGGAATTGAACTCGTGTTCAGGTCAACCGCGTTCTTGCACGGTTGATAGCGACTAGGTGTGGTGTAGCGATTGCGGGGCGGACTTGGTCGTGTCGGTCAAGTAGCCTCTTCGTCAACGTCATATCAAATCGAACTTATCCTTCTCATCGGAAGATCGGGCCACCCCCCCTCATCACAAAGTTAGAAACACATTCACCTGATAATTAAGTTGACGTGCTCGCGCTCGAGTCATTGGTTCTTGTATCGTAGGTTCAGTTTCGTGAACATTCTCATGCACATTAGATGTGGAAGTAGCTGGGATGTTCTCATTATTAGATAGCATCATATTCTCATTTAACACAAATTGAAACCGAAGAAACAAATTCACCTTTTGTTTATTCTTGGGAGTTATGGTCATATGCGTTTGTGGTATGGTCACATCAACATCAACATATGTATCCGCATCACCGTCTTTACCTGTGCCCTAGCCGCCGCTGCTGCGACCACACCATCACTGTTGCTATGTTGCTGCCGTCATCACAAAGATGCCACTGCACTCCGCTGCCGTCACACTGTGCTACCGCTGCCACTACATGTTGCCATCCCTACAACTGTGTGCTGATGTGCTACTGCTGGTTGTTGTGTGCTGCCATGGGAGGACAGAAGAAGGAAGAATACAGCAAGGTGGAAAACTGGTGTACTCTTGTGGGCTATTGTTTTCAGGTGGTAATTGTCTTAATATTAAACAGTTACCTAACTATGAAAGATGGGGTTTTGTGTCCAGTTATCAAATATAAAATTCATTTCTATGTTTAAGCCTGTGGAGTGCAAGTTTTACACTCCAGACCATCGAGATAGCAAAACCGGTAAACCTAGGGGAAGGGAGAGCAATGTGCTTAAGCAAATTAAAGATTGTGTGTTTACCTTTTTACAAGCTCTATTTGTGTATTGAGGTAGTGTTGTACCTTATTATCAGGTCCCTGTGCTGAATTTTGAGGGTGATCACTGGTCGTCTAGTTCTCCTTTACGGTTAAGGCAAGTAATGTTGTGGTGGTTGCAATTTGTTATGAAACTCTCATGCCTTGTAACCACTTTTCTTAATTAAAAGTTACTTTACTACAAACATTAAGTTTTATTGAATTTTATTTATGTGAATCATGATGAATTGTGGTGCTTATGTTTTATGTATGATGGTTGCATGTTGATACATCAATTGGCGACTATGTTGATTGGTGAATGTCTATTTGGTGCAAGTACTTACATATGCTAAACTGATGTTACTTATGGAATATATTGATCATGGAGAATGGTGCATCATAAATTACATTCACATCAATGCATATGCATGCATATGAAATAAAATGTTGTACCGGTACACAAAGAGCTTTAGAGGCATGTTGGTGAGAAAGTTATATGCTGGATTGTAAGGGTCTTCTCATCCTAAAAACTAGCCCATGAGGTGAGGGACTCCTCCACTTTTAAGTTAGATCCCTTACCTTTCCATAATCAATGTGGGACTATTCCAATAATTTTCTCTTTCACACATTGATATCCCTTAGCCATTCACCGCTCCTTCACCGTATACCGACGGTCCCTTAGGGTCACAGTTCATCATGCATTCACACACTAGTATCCATTAGACCAGAGATGTTAGAATCGGGTTCTGATAATACTTGTTAGATCGTAAGGGTCTTCTCACTCTAAATTTATATGACTAGCCCGGAGTGCTTAAGGTTAGGTCGGTGAGAAAGTTATATGACTATTCTGAAGTAATCTTGGAGTTCATGACATATTTGCATCATTGCACTATTATCAGCATGGAGTATTGGAATTGAATGTGTGAAGTGATTGATGTTGGTTTTGTAATTTTGTTTCAAACCTAATAATAAACTTTATGTGAGGTATGTTTGTTTTATGACCATTGCTTGCTGAGATTTATATCTCACTCTCTTTTTCCCCATTTCAGGTTTGAATGCTCCTAACGTGCATGGTGGGAGGGAGTAGCTGGAGCACATACACACTCATACGTTTCTATTGACCTCCTAATTGATTGTTCTCCTAGTGTAACTATTATAAGTTGTTTTAGAGTATTAAAACACTGGCTTTTTTTTTACCAAATTAAGACTTGCGGAAATTTAATTATCACTGTGGTTAAGCATTGTGTAGTGAGCAGTAGTGGCATCCTGCGTCCGGTGAAGGGTTGGAATGTTGCACAATCTTAAGGCAACGTATTAGTGAAGTACTGAACACAAGAATTTGCAAAAAAAAAGAAGAAGAGAAAAGTAAATTGGTATCTATGGGAAAAAAAAAGATCATATGAAATCCAAATTGGCATCGATGAACCCCATTTCACCCTCTGAAATTGATGCAGTCATCAAAACATATTAATAGGTTGATAAGAGAATAGAAGAGAATACCTGAACAGATTAGAGATGGAGGGGACTGCCCTCATATTCTGCCTCCATATATCCTCTCATGTTCACCCATTCTGTCAGATAGACCAAAAAGGACGCTTAAGAAACTATCAACAGCACAACTATTTTTTGTAAAAGTATATGGTTAAACTAGACATGGTGCATTCTGTATGGCAAACTTATGTGCTATATAGGCAGAATTTGTGTAACAATCAGCACGGGAATGCCAGAATGATTCGAAAAAGACCAACAACAAAGAGCATCTATTGATTTATTAAGGAGAGCTTCTTTGTTTTACATACAGCAATGTACTGAAAGTAAACAAACAAAAATCACAGACCAGTCCTTGTGTTACGCAGAATCAACCACAGGAAATTCAAGATCTTCAGGTTCATGTAAAAAAAGCTAGGCAATGCACCGGAACACAATTGATGTGTTAGGCACCGTTTATTTCAGTTTAAAGCCAGCTTCTGCTTCTGGCTTATATTTTTTTTCACTATCCAATAATTTCGTCTTTTTCTGGGTTTTTTATATATTTTTTGGGCTTTTTGTTTTTTTTCTCGTATTCCTTTACATTGCCCGTGATGGGCTAACATGTTTTTTCTATTTTTAATTTTTTTTAAATTTAATTATGTTAAATAAGCCACTCAACTATAGTAAAAAAATAAATCAGCTATAGTAAAAAAATCATAAACCAACGCCATTCCGAATGCCCCCTAACTCTATATCATGACAAACAAATGGGTCAGATATATTAATTTTAGGCTCTACGTTACAAAAGTGAATTTTGGATCAGATATAATAGTATTGGGCTGTACATTATAACAGTTGATTAAATCTTCAGTTATGCAAAACATTGCAGAAAATGCTGCTAGCGCCCAAGGCCCGCGGCCATACTAGATTTTTGAAAACCCACAACACAAACGGTGAGGAAAACCCCATCAGCGAAAACACCATCCACCCTCCCAACATATGCTATACTTCGTCACTCCTGCGCATCAGCACATCGGCGAAAACGCAAGCCCTATCTTTTGGCATGTTCTTATTTTCGTAAACAACAATTGTCAAGACTCTAGACTAAGAACAAGTTTAACAACTGACTTGAAGAGAGCATCAACCAGATGACCCAACTTTACAAAAAAAAAATACAAAAACAGCAGGAAAGCATCAACCAGATGACCCAACAGAAAAACCATGAATCCCTGACAGCGTCTTTATAGTAGGTTGATGCAACAGAGAGGAGTGACAACCAGAAAAGAAGAAAAGGAGTTATCACTCATCATTAGAGAATAAGATAGAAGACAAGACTTAAAAACTTTCCACTCACGAATAACCAGTATTGAAGCACTGACGATAGCTATAGTATTAGTTAGGAAAAAGAGACAAGCCACCAACATCCGAAACATTAAGAGAACTTAGAACATGCAAGCACGAAACACCTGCATTTAACAAGGTCATGCATCTGGTAATCCCATCAAGGACGTCTAGCAATGAAATGAAAAGATGAATGGGAGAATCTCAATTGCGCAGCAACTCTAAAAACTGCAGAACAAAGGTGCTGGCTTTCCGCTAACAAATGGAATCTTAGCACCAAACTTACAGCTAGATGGAAAATTAGCATAGGCTAATAACTTTTCCCATATGACATGCAGTTAATCAAAAGCATCAACATGGAGACATAATCTTCTCCCAGAGAGAAGATGTATAAGGAACAACTTTACCTAAGGCAGTGCTGTAAATGTGTGGATGTATCGGAGCCGGATTGAGAAAAATGACCTGGAAAAGGACAAGAATAATGTCCAATCAAATAAAATTAAAGGAACAGAAGAAAAGGAAAGCAGAGAAAATTAACAGTCCTTTTCACAAAAACGTCACGTGAGGTGCCTCCATGGGACAATGCTCCTGGAAGTCAACCTGCAGCTTATACATCTCGCCGGCAAAGAGCGTGCTCGCCGCTCCGGTCACCTCGATTACCCACCTGTTTACTCATCCAAAGAAAATTCTATTAGGCAAGTAGTTCAAATCCATCTCCACAAATAACAATTAGGAGGAACCCCCACGGAAATATAAGAATCAAGAACGAAAAAGGGGTGGAAAAGAATCGTAAACCCATCTGAAAGATGGCAACATGATATTCATCCACACCAAAAAAAAGGTAAATTTAACATTTAGTACATTGCCTAACAGATAAATTTCTAACATATACTGAACAAAAACTTGCATTAAACAAGCAATGTGTACAAGTGTAACTGCAGAGAATATCTACACATAATCACAACTAGCATCATGTAACTACAGGAACTACCACTAAAATCAAATACGTTTAGCAAGTAATACTATGAAATCACGCAAGAATCCCTTATAAATAACTTCAATCCTTCTAAACAATCGATTTGTAGATTGCTTCTGTTATTTGATCAACAACTAACAGAAGTCCACATGGACAAGCAAAAACACATGCAAAATTAACATAAGAAAATTGCGGAAAGTATGAAGTGAAGGGAAGCAATAGGCGAGAGCTTGAGGGATGGACATACCTCTGGCGAGGTTGCCGTTGCTGGCGAGAGCCGGTCATGGATGGCCACGTGGCAGGGCCAAAACCATAGGGGGTGGAGCGGTAACACGGTGCCAGGCCCCGAAAGGATTAACCCTGATTTTGGTATATATTTGGGGATAAATCAACGAATCGGGTACGAACAATGGGGAAAGGAAAAGGTAAACTAAGAACAAGAAGAATAGCTGGCAGTAGGTAGGGTTTTCATTCATTAGTTGTGTTCTCATTACATGACGGCGGCTTATATAGCTTCCTCCAGGCGGCCCAAGCCTTGCCTTCTCTCACTCAGCCAAACCGTGAAATTAAACGGTGAATAGTAACCGGAAAAGTATGTAGCCACTGGATCTTCATAACTCCAACACGTACCTTGGATACCGCTCAGTTCCACTTGATGAAGAGGTATCGGCAATCCTCCACCATTAGATAGCTGAATTGTTTCCTCGACCACTTGAATCATCTCCAAGTTTTCCAAGTCATAACAATTACTCCCCCCTTTAAGTTCCTTGTCCTCAAGGATTGAATTGTGGAAAGACTCAGCTGATGAAATCCGCATCCTCCCAAGTTGCAGCTTCAGGTGGTAAACTAGCCCATTGTACCTTGCATTGAATGACAGGCTCATTGTTTCTGGGTATTACCCTCCTTTCCAAAATGGCGATTGGTTCAGTTAAGATGGGACCCTCTTCATCTACCAGGGACAGCTTTGGGCTCGGAATTACCTTAGGTCCAATGTGCTTCTTCAGTTGGCTTACATGGAAAATTGGGTGAATCTCGCATCCATCAGGTAACAAAAGTTTGTAAGTTGAATTGCCAATCTTTTCGATGATCCTGAACGGCTCATAATATCTGGAATGCAACTTCGGTGATTTATGTAGCCCCACCGCATTATGTCTATAAGGTTGCACTTTGAAGTGTACCATGTCCCCAACATCCAGGTTCCGTTCAGTTCTGTGCTTATCAGCGAAGAACTTCATTCTGGAGCTAGCTTTCTCCAAATTTGCTTTGATGGCTTCAAAGGCAGCTTGTCTATTTTGCTTCTGGTTTCCCCTGCTGCTGAATCTGGTAGCATAGCCTCTGTTATCAGTGGTGGCTTCATACCGTACAAGGCCTCAAAGGGGTCATTTTTAGAGATGTGTGGAATGTCGTGTTATACCACCACTCTGCCTGAGGTATCCAGGAGTTCCACCTTTTAGGGTTGGTGAAAATCATACACCTTAAGTAATTCCCCAAGCATTGGTTGACTCTTTCCATTTGGCCATCAGACTGAGGATGGTAGGCGCTACTCAACCTTAGCTTAACTCCCAAAGCTTGAAACGGTTCTTGCCACAATTTACTAGTGAAAACCCTGTCCCTGTCCGAGATTATTACCACTGGCAGACAATGTAGCTTGTACACTTTATCCAGGAAAAGGTCAACCATGTCCTTCACTAAGTATGGGTCACTCAATGGTATGAAATGAGCGTATTTTGTAAATCGATCCACTACAAACATGATCACATCTTTTTCCCCAGATTTAGGCAGCCCCTCTATAAAGTCCATTGTAATGTGAGCCTATGCATTTCTAGAACTGGAAGAGGCTGTAGTAACCGGGGGTATGGTACATTTTTAGTTTTGTTTTTCTGAGAAATGGTACATGTTTTCACATACTCATTTACCCTTGCCTTCATTCCTGTCCAATAGAACAACATTTTCAGCCTTTGATAGGTTGCCCTCTCACCGGAGTGACCTCCTATTGCAGAATTGTGGAAAGAGTTCAACAACTACTCCTTGAGGTCTGTATTGGTGCCGATGTAAATTCTGCCATTATACCTTATAATTTCGTTGCTTAGTGTAAATGGAGGTGCACTATTGGCATCTATTCTCATCTTGGTTTCTAGCTCTTAGCTTCTCTCATCTCCCACATAGCTCTACAGCAATTTAGAGATCCAATTGGGGTATATCCATTGTAATTGCCATGGTTGTTTCCAATCCACTGCTTCTAGAGAGAGCATCTGCTGCTTGTTCTCTCTCCCCTTCCTGTATTCCACCTTATAGTCATACCCCATCAATTTGATTAAAAGTTTATGCTAGATTCCATCGACCAATCTTTGCTCTGCAATATATTTTAAACTTTGTTGGTCCGTCCTTATTATCAAAGTAGAGCCTGCCAGATAGTGTTTTCACTTTTTTAGAGCTTCCAATATGGCCATTGCTTCCTTATCATAAGTTGACAATACTGCAGCTTTTGGTCCAATGGATTTACTCATGTAGGAGATGGGTCTTCCTCCTTGCATCAACACTACTCCTAAACCAGTACCACTTGCATCTGTTTCTAATATGAATGGCTGCTTGAAGTCCGAAAGTTCCAGGGCTAGAGCATCAGTGAGGGCCTTCTTGATCCTGATAAAAGATTTCTGTTGCTCCTCTGCCCACTGCAATGCGTTCTTTCTCAAAGAGTCGAACATTAGTCGGCAAATAATTCCAAATCCCTTGATAAACCTTTTGTAGTAACCCGCCAATCCCAAAAATCCCCTTAATGTGTAATGTTCTCAGGGGTTGGTCATTCTCTGACTACCTGGATTTTCTCTGGATTAGTGGCCACTCCCTTGCCACTTATAATATGGCCGAGATACTCCACTTGTAGTTGTCCAAATATACATTTGCTTCTTTTGGCATAAAACTTGTTCTTCCTCAACACCTCCATTACCTGCCTTACATGCTCCTTAGGCTCTTACCATGTGGCACTATAGATGAGAATGTCATCGAAGAATACCAAAATGAACCTCCTCAAGAATGCAGCTAGGATCTGGTTCATTAGTGCCTGGAAGGTGGATGGGGCATTGGTTAGCCCAAATGGCATTACTAAATACTCATAATGCCTACAATGTATGCAGAAGTTGTTAGTGATATGTTCTAGAGGCAATCATAGAGATGATTATATCACTTCTATGTTTATGATCTTTTGAATAATATATTATTTTTTTCCTTGAATAAATGTCTTTAATATTGATCAACAAGTATTTGACTTGTTCGTGAAACTCTTTATTTATATTTTTGATATTATTCTAAATTATCCCTGATCTTATATCATTATGTGGGACAATTATGATTTACAGATCAGCACATGTATTGATTGATGATCATGTTTCACGGATCATAGATATGGGATATCAAATTAATAATATGGACACATGTTAGAGAATATGGTGTTAGATTGACCCACCATGAGACATTACGGGAATTGTTATATCTTAAGTGTCATCAGTTGGTCTCATGTATAGTGTATGTGGGATCATTAGACCTAAGATCGTCATTATTTCCTACATGTGTAATAGTTTACTTAGATGTTACCAAACACTACTTCGTGACTAGGTGGTAACAATCGGCTACTTCAACTCTACTTCCACTGCACTGCACGTTTAGTGGTAACAATCTATGATCTCTTTACTCGCATGGCTTCCTGGTTTACGCGGTAGAATTTTTTAATTCGCGCTAGCGTAGCCTACCCGTATCCCAACAGAAGTTGTCTTGTAAATGTCCTCCAGTTTCATTCAAATTTGACGATAGCCTGACTTAAGATCTATGTTGTAAAAGTATTATGCCCCGTTTAATTCATCCAACAAATCCTCAATTACTGGAATAGGATATTTGTTCTTCACCATGCTAGCATTGAGCTGTCTATAATCTATGCATAATCTTCATGTACCATCTTTTTTTCTTCACTAATAAGGTTAAAGAGGAATCTGGGCTGACACTGGGTCTTATAGTTTGGGATTGTAATAGACTCTCCACTAATGCTTCCATAGCGTCCTTCTCATAGTGAGCCTAGCTTATAAGGCCAAGTATTCACTAGTTTAACATCAGGCATTAGAGTAATGGTGTGGTCACAATCTCTGCCAGGAGGTAACTCACTAGGTTCTTCAAAGACTTCAGTAAATGGTGCTAGGGCCGCCTCCATTTCTTGTATCCCTTGTGTGTGTTCACCCTCCTCGATCTGGGACACTTTGGCATAGAGAAGAGCACCCACACATCCCTTCTTCATCAATCTCTTTAAGTTTTGTGCAGAGATCATACAATCCTTCCCAGGATAGGTTTCATCAATGGATGTAACCAATTTCTCCCCCTTCTTTATAGATGCTAAACTGTAGGATCAAGAATAACCGACTAGAGGGGAGTGAATAGAAAGTTATAAAATTTTGCCTTTTAAAACAAATTAGAACAATTCAACACTAGGCAAATATACTAATTAAATTCAACCTACTCAATTCTAGTAGACCTAAAGTACCATAAGCAATAAATATAAATGCTAAAGGAAAGTAAAGAAATAATCACAAGGGAATTCGCGATGTTTTTCCCGTGGTATCAAAGACTTGTCGGTCTTCACTAATCCACATTGAGGAAAATCCAAGTACTCTTGGACCGGCTCCATGAATTAAGCCTCAGCTCCTCGATCACTATTGGTTGCTCTTGCTCCTCTCCGGAGATGGCGAGCACCAAGCCACTCATAATTTTGCTCGGGCCTCTTCACAAGCTTCTTGAAGGGATCACCTCACGATCAACCACCGGACCGTCTAGGTGCCGGCACGCACTAAGAGTAAAAGTTCACGCTTCGTTTGACGGCGCTCAAGTGCCAAGGATCAATTTAGAAGATGTATGCACTTGTAATTGGCTCAAAACACCTCAAATGAATGCTCAAGAGAAAAAGAGGTATGAAATGAATGCTTAAGGCTCAAAGATGTTCAATGCTAGCTCAGCACACTGTCCTTGAGCTGGTGGGGGTATTTATACCCTCACCAACCAAAACTAGCCGTTGCAAAAAATTAATCTGAAAATTCAAGAAAATCGGAACTACCGGCATTCAAAGTACGGTATCACCGTAGTTCACTGTAACACATGGTAACGGCTATGTCAGAGCGTCAGAACTAGCCATTGAAAAAATAGTGCGGTACTACTGCCATTATAAGTGTGGTAGTACCGCACCGCGGTTGTTCCGCTGCGCAATGTCCGATACTTTCGATTCCTGCCAGACTAAGTTTTCTCCGGGGTGCTCTCTGGAAAAAACGTACCGCTGAAATAGGTCGGTACTTCCGAACATTGGTAGTTCCACTATCTGGTGCGATACTACCGCACTGCGGTAGTTCCGCCGTGTTAATTCCGGTACTACTGATTTCGGCAAACCCAAGTCCCAGCGAAGGTGCTCTCTAGAAAAAAACATACCACTAAAAATCTGGTACTACCGTGGTCTAGTAGTTCCGCAGTTTACATGGTAGTACTACCGGACTCCGGTAGTTCCGCTGTTATACGGCGGTACTTTCGATTTTCCTAAGAAAGCATAGTTTGTTTTTAAACTTAATTTCATGTGCATGCATGACCTTAAATTGATCCAAATAGCACAAGAACATGCTATCAAGCTACTTTATATGATCTCTTTTAATAGTACGGCGACTATCCTATAATCCGGTCTTCCAACCATTCTCCTAAGACCGCTAAAATATAAAAGAGATCATATATTTCATGTACCTTATTTTTTTATCCTCTTGATGTCCATTTCTCATGCAACTTGCTTTTGTCCTTTGCGCACTTATGAGACTTAGGCCCTGTTCTTTTGCGGCTTCTAAAAGCCGCTTTTGGCTTTTACTACAGTAACTAACGTTTAAACGGAGTATTTTTTTTTAAGATGGGGTATACAAGTTAATTGTAGTACACGTTAAAAAACTAATATCTGTACCATCAAAAATCGCAAGCGAGTATCTCTCTTTCCGCAATCTCTGCAAAATGACCAAAAAGCCATCACCATGACCAAAAAGAATGTGCCCTTAGCCTATACAATCCTCAACACACATATTAGTCCCATATTCATAAATCGTCATTAATTACCAAAATCAAATTTTAGGGTCATAGATGCTTTCATAAACTATCTGGTCTTTAAGTTGAGACTAATCGAACTATGTTGATAAATCCAGTCAGCCCCGAAGATTATGTCATACCCCTTGAGTTCCAATACTCTGAAATCAAAAGTAAATTCTTCTCCTTATATTTTACAGTAACAATCCTCACATTTTGAACTGCTCTGCAAAATATTACCATCGGCCACTGTCACCCTTATAGGGGTGTGACTTCTAATACTGCACCTTGTCTTAATTACTACTATTGGAGTCATGAATGTAGCTGAACTTCCACTGTCCACCAGTGCCATTGCACATGTTTTCCCAATGATTATCTTGAGGGTAAAAGTAGTGGCCTCCGCACTAGTCCCTTAGATTGCATGTAAGGAAACCTGGAGTACCTCTTCTTCCCCTTTTTTATGCATAGGGCTCCCAAGTGGTGTACTATATCCCCTTATAGATTTTCCGTCACTTCTTCCTCCTCATCTTCAACAGTCACCAGGTGAACTTGCTTCTAAAATTTGCATATTTTGTTATGCCCTAGTACCCATGGCTCTTGACAACGAAAGCACTTTCCTCCTGTCTATTTGCTGTTGGTGCTTGCTGATGATTTCTCTCCCATTTCTCTTTTAACTCCAAGGTTACTCCCCTTGTTACTTGTAATAGCCCAATTTTTGTTAAAACAAAATAATAATAAAATATGTAAGTAAAATATTAATTAATTTAGTTTAAAATAAAACTCAGTGTCATTTGTTTCCTTGAATTTTATGTTTTTAGCTAACCTCATTTTCTGCTTTAAAAAAAGGTCTTTCCGTTAAAAAAATATCTTATAAAGAAAATGCCCAACTTTTAGTTGGAAATATTTTTCTAAAGACCAAAATAGCTTCAGAAACCTCTATATTTTTTTCTAAAATTTTTAGACTTTATTTTCAATTTATCAGATTAATTTAATGCCAAAAAATAAAATATTTTAAATAATTAAAATAAACTTTAATTAAATCTAAAATTATTTTATTTGGTCTTTTCTAGTTTCAAGGATTTTGTGAAATTTTCTTGAAATTGTTTTCAAATTTATTTTCTTTTTTCTCTCTCCACTCCCTCTTCTTCTTCCCAACGTTCTGTCCCGAGCAAGCGCAGCCGCCATGAGTGCTACTTGAAGCTTCTCAATCCCCGTGATTTCCTCCATGATTTTTTATACAATGAAAGGCATTCAATGTCTCACATCAAGACTCCCACATTTCTGGCCTTAGCCCTTAATTTCGCGCGCCCATTTCGCTGAAACAAGTCATGCCATCGGAGGACATACCACATCGATCTCCTCATCTGGTCCACCTCTGCCCTATAAAAGATAGCCCCAGGAGCCCTTTCTCATCCTCATCCATCCCCGAAAATCTCAAGTCCTCACTCCCTTTCTCTTGGTTGCAATCGGCATTTTTGTTTCACTGTCTAAACGTCATTCCTCGGCCTTTTGCGCCACCAACAGTAGAGTCCTACCACCATTGACCACATCATCGGCTTTGTTTTCGTGTGTTCTACGCGATGCTCCCCTCACCTTCACCGAAGCTTCGCTAGAGCATCGTCGCCACCATGGGCCAAATCGCGTCGCCGTTTCTCTCCTCACCACTGGTTGACCATGCGTGTCCCACCACCACCAAGGTGATCATTATGTTTCCTTTGTTCTTCTCTTCATTTCGCCACAAACCCCACTTGCTATCTGCTCTCTATTTTCCCGAAACGTCGACGTCAGCCCGCTGGCTGCCAAAGGTCTTCTCCATCGCGTTCCGCCAGTCCGTTGGCCGAGACATCTACACCGTTGAGTTCATCTTGATGCGTTCACATTGTGCTTCTGTCGCCATCACCTGAAGATCCCTGAGTCCTTATCGACCTTCTCAAGCCAAAATAGTAAAACTGTTTCTTTACGTAAGTTTCTTGATTTTTGTTTGCGTCATATTGTGGCCTCTAAGCAATTCATCCACCATTTTTATTAAATTTTTCGCAGAGCCAATCGACAAAAATTGAGCTTTTCATAGAAACAACCATTTTTCACATCCCGATATCGATTCGTCGCCTCCGATGAGTTTTACCCTATGCCATCACCTTCGTAACACTTGTCTCATCGCGTTCTACGCCGTGCTTCCCTCCGTTTCTCTAAAAATACTTCACAAATTTTTGACTCTGACACCTAGCTATGTCTGCTTATGGCACATCGTGTTCACATCTATTTGATGATGTTTTCTCTAATCCTTTCACGTCAAAACGTGCCAAACTATCCTAGGTAGCTACCTTCCAGATGGTTTCGGATTCGCTTCACTGAGCATGAAGATATTGAGTTTTTTGTTTTCTCTACCATCGTCGTTTAAACGTCGATTGCGTTATCTCAGTAAGTTTCCGGCTTAGCTGATAATTTTCATAGCTTCGCCATGTCGCGTTCTTGCACGTGCTCACCCTATTTCTCTATATTCTATATCCGGGAATTATTCCTCTCTCTTATCCATGTCGTTATCATCGTCCAAACAGTCACCGTGCTCCGTTTGACATACCATCACTTTCTACATTTCCTCGAGTCCCTAGCAACCTATTTTGCTAGTTGGCTTCACCTCCTGTATCTTTCCTCACTGGCGTTATAGCCAAAATAATAGAACTACTCTCTGTTAATTAATGTTCATTCGAAATATTCCTGATTTTCCTTTTCTAGTATTTTCTCATCTGGCAATTTTTCAATCGCTCATTCTCCTCCGTCTGAATTTTGAATCAAGTGATTTAAATTTCTAAATTAATCTAAATTCATATTCTACCTTTAAGTATATATTTTATAATTTTTGAATTTTATTTGAATTTAGTTTATCCTGACTTTTCACATGTAAACTACTACTATTTTAGATAGTATAATTTCAGCGAACCTCAACAAGCTTCAGAGCAAGGCAAGTTGCACCTTTGATCATATTGCTCATAGTACTTCAAAGTATTTATGTTGTTTTTAAACTATTATGCATGCATATTTTTATGCAAACTTAGTTTAATGTTAATTTAAATTCTAGTTACACCCAATTCCTCTGTGTACAACCAAATTTGACCTTGAACAATTATGTCTTGTCACCTTAGATGAAAACCTAGTTAGTAAAATAATATTAATTAAAAATTTGATAGAATTACTTAACCATGCTTAGAATGATTTAAGTGCAAATATTTGTTTCACTTCAGAATGATGATTTTCTTAAATGTATTCTTGACTTCGGTGAGTCCTGGCATGCATTGTTGTTCGGTGACACAATGTTGAATATGAGGCACAAGGGGTATGTGGTTTGAGAATAAGTCAAATTAAGGACTGGTCTGTGAGCTACTATTACAAAGTCCTAACGTACTACCACGAGGCTAGTGTGGGACAGTCCTGACTGATTAATTTGTGGTCGCAACTTTGGTCTCGCTATAGGTTGAATGTGAGCGTAATGTAGGCTATGAGAAGTCTTACACGACATAAGAGGGGGCTCCAACTTATAGATTCATGTTGTGGTGAAACCTTAGTGACAGTGTAACCAGATTGAAAGCTTTGCATTGTAAATGCCTTGTTATGATTTTCTCAGTCGCATGCCTACGGAAGCGTGTAATGGCCGATAAATAAGATAATCATATCTTGTGGGTAAAGTTGTATAACCTCTACAGAGTGTAAAACTATCCAGATAGCCGTGCCCACGATCATGGGTAAGCTGAGTAAAGTTTTTTATAGATTAGACTTTGATTTTTACAATGGTTTCTTAAAAGGCTTATGGATAGATGAAATCTATAGCAGAGTTTAAAAAGCATATAGATGGATGGAATCCGTATGAGATTTTTTAGAAAAGATGGACCATGTGGGATACCTGTGGATATGTTAGTGTTTGATCAGAGCATACACTAATGATATTATTTTGTTAAATTGCTATCTATTGTATCAAATTCAGCTTTTGAATCTATTTGTAGTATTTACTTAAATTCTGCTTTACGCTCAATTAACCCTATTATGCCTTTCATTGTCAATCCTTATACATGTATGAACTCTGTTAAACCTCTTGGTGTAACTTGTGGAATACTTTATATACTCATGTTGTTTCATTCACTATTTTCATAGAAGGACTTCATCAACTTTGGTGAGATCTTTTGGAAAAGATGGACTATGTGGAATACTTGTGGATATGTTAGTGTTTGATCAGAGCCTACACTAACAATATTATTTTGTTAAATTGCTATCTATTATATCAAATTCAGCTTTTGAATCTATTTGCAGATTTACTTAAATTCGCTTTACGCTCAATTAACCCTATTATGCTTTTCATTGTCAATCCTTATGCATAGATGAACTCATTAAACCTCTTGGTGTAATTTGTGGAGTACTTTATATACTCATGTTGCTTCATTCACTATTTTCATAGAAGGATTTCATCAATTTCGGTGAGAATAACGATGAGTAGGCCACGTCTTACAGTCATTCACCTGTGAGCGCATGGATGGGTTGTTGTTTTATTGTTCTTCTTCTGCTGCTTATATTTAATTTTGGTTTATGAGCCATTAATGTAAACTTTGGCTATCAGGCCTATATTTAGTTAATGAATAAATGTAATTATGCATGATATAAATCTTTGTATCCACTGTGCGTACTAGCTTGATTATGGACTAGTGCGATTTACATAGAGGATCCTGAAGTCGTTGCTCCGGGGTCTGACATTACTGCTCTGTCCTTGGCCGAAATTCTTGTTATTACTTCCAGTAGTCCAAGTGGTAAACTTCTTATAGGGAATGCTATTTCATAGTTTCGGGCATGTGCATAAGCCTCTACCAAACTGAGTGGATTATGGTACTTAAGAGGTACCTTAATGTAGTTCTTCAATCTAGAGATGAAGTGTTCTAGAAATACCTTTCTTGCAATTCAAGGTTATTCCTCTTCACTAGTGCCATTAGACCCTCAAACTTATCAATATAGGACTCTACAGTTCCAGTTTGTGTCAACCCTCTGAAAGCTTCAGTGGTGTCATACCTTGTCTCTGATGCAAACCATTTGCAGATCATTTTGTAGAATTGTTGCCAATTTAACCCTTTAGTGTCGATGGTGTTACTATTAATCCACTCATCAGCTCTACCCATGAAATACACCTCGGCTATGGATACTTTCTGGTTTTCAGGAGTGTTTCCCAACTCGAAGCACTTCTTAGCCTTCCTTATCCAAGCATCGGCGTTTGTTCCATCAAATTTTGGGAACTCCAACTTAGGCCCTTTGCTAAAATTATGAGTATACTGATTTCCTCCATTAGTATTGATATGTAGCATTCTCTAAGCTCTTGGCCAAGGATACCCCCATGGCTGACTTCCTCTGTTAAACGACAGATATCTTGGTGGCTAAATTGAATGGAAAGTTGTAGATATATAGGGTGGCAAGTAAGGAGGACTAGAGGCTAGGAATTGTGGTGCAAATGTCCCATTCACAATTACCAATGGATAAACACTGACCCCAAATGTTCCGACATGAGTAATTTGCTCAGGGAACCCAATAGGTGTTGTTACCCCATGGTAAGCATTGGCACTAACTCATGAAGTTGGGGGAACTACAAAAGATCCGGCATTGGCAGGTGGCATAACGAAGGGTAGGGGATGGAATGTCAGCATGTAAATTGCCTACACCGTGGTTGTGTATGGCTGATAACCACTGCTTGAGTTTGCAAACGCACAAAGCCATCCTCTCCTTCAACGGTGGCCATATTGCTAGCTGCTTTATCATCCTTGATTTTCCATTAAGGCCTTGAGCATATCCAAAACCTGATCCATTTGGGTGGAATTCTTCTGGATCTGTTTCTGCATTTGGTTCATCTGACCCTGCACCCCATTAGAGTTAAACTCCACTTGTTGCTGCAGCTTAGCCATGTTTTTCTTGATTTCTTCCACTTCTTCGGCTAGAGTTAGATCTCCTTCTTCCTCCGCTGCCTACTTCCCCTCAGCATATTTCCACGCCTCTGACCAACAGATCTGGAATTTACAAAAAGAGATTAATCATTCCAAACCCTCACTGTTAGCCACTAGATCTTACTCCTTCCCAATGCCAAACCAGGATCTCTCGAGCCGGTTTAGGAATTTTACTCAGAAAACTTGTTCCTTAACCCTCACCGCTCAAGAGCACTCCCAATCTATGCACAGTCGAGGACCAAGCCTTGCTCTAATACCAAATATCAGGCCCCGGAAGGATTAAGCCTGATTTTGGTACAGATTTGGGGATAAATCAATGAATCAAGGTATGAACAATGGGGAAAGGAAAAGGTAAACTAAGAACAAGAAAAATAGCTGGTAGTAACTAAGGTTTTCATTAATTAGTTGTGTTCTTATTACATGATAGTGGCTTATATAGCTTCCTCTAGGTAGCCCAAGCCTTGCCTTCTCTCATTCAGCCAAACCGTGAAATTAAATGGTGAATAGTAACCAAAAAAGAAAATTACAATGAATAGTAAAGATAGTAATAGATCACAACCATTCGATCATAAGCCACACATTAACATTTGGTTGCTCGCTTGGTCTTCCTCAGCGCAGGGTGTCGGCACCCCGACGGAGTGAAGTGGTCAGGAACCTTGCTGACCCGTGCTCCCAACGCCTCAAGGGTGGATTGCACCTGTGCCTGCATGGGAACTGGTGCATTGCTGAGCTGCGACCCGAAAAGCACCTCCACGGGGGTCCTCCACGAGGTACTCACGCCCACCGAGATCCTCGTGGGGATAGCTCAACTCTTGGCCGGTGCGACGTGCACAGGACAAATATTGCTTATTCGTAATATATCGATGCAAAAATGCTAAGAGACGGCGCACTGCCGTGTGGGTCATTGATTTAATTATTAATAGCGTAGCTTTGGGAATTCTCCAAATCATTCCAAGCCGATTTCACGTATACTATTATGCCTATTTAATTTATTTACATATCTTAATAATTTTAGGTCTTAGAGTCCACTGAACTAAGGTGTCTCTATGGGATGTCTTAATTTTATTTTTCTCATTTGCATTTTTTATGACTAAAATACTATTAATCATTGCGTACAATTTTAGTCACTACACGTAATCTTAAATCTCGCGTACTATTTTACATATGCGCGTGCTATTCTAATTGTCATGAATAGTTTTAAATATTTTGATAGCTATTAATTATTCTAAAAATTAAGAAACTTATTACGGGGTTCTATAATTTATAAGTGACTAATAAAATTAACTGAGCATTTACATGCATAACGAGTGATGTAAATGATAATACAATTATTAACAACTAAATTGGTGTAACTTTCTAAACTATAAATTTAATGATTTCTGTTGCTATCCCTAACATGTTAAAAAAATAAATGTACAAAAAAATAGAAAACTCACTATCATTAATGGTAGATCCCTCCTCTTCCTCCCTCTCCTCCTCTTCTTTTCCCTCTCCTTCTCCTCTCTTCCCTCCTCTCCCTGTCCTCTTCCTCTTCCACTCTCTTCACTTCTCTTCCTCTCCCTTCCTTCCTTCTCTTCTCCCTCCTCTCCTTCATCCTCTCCTCCCTTTCCTCTTTCCTTTTCTTCTCTCTTTCTCTTCTCCTCTTTCTTTGCTTTCAGCCGAATGAGAACGAATGAACAGAGCGTCACGCGGCCAAGGGGGTTGAATAGTTGAGCGACTAGGGGCAATATTGCTCAACGGTTGGGCGACTTGGCCATGTGTCGCCCAACAGTTGGGCAATTAGCCCAAGTCATCCAACAGTTGAGTGACATATGACCAGAACTGTAAAAAAAGCAGGTATAATACTACAATTCTGAATTAAAAATTAATTATTAAAAAATTCTAGAATGTACCATCCAGGAGGCTGTAGATGTAACGGGGGATGTTTGCAGGGATATTTTTCAGAAGTGCCAACAAGTTGCCCCTCCCGCCTTGATCTAGCTCGTTCGTTTTGGATCGGATGGCTGCGATGGAAGTGGTGCCGGGGAGTACAAGAGAAGTGGGAAGCACCCTCCTGCTGCTCTGCTTTTCGTCGCCGCCCGCCGTCGGTTCGAGGACATGCCCCATGCGGTTCCCCCACCCGCCGCCGCTCTCCGCCCTGCTCCGCCGCCTCTCCTCCCACCCTCCCACTCCCTGCTGTGCACGCCACCCTTCTCAAGTCTTCCTTGCTCTCCAGCCCCATCCCGGCCACCGCCCTCCTCACAGCCTACGCCAACGCCGGCCTCCCGGCTCCGCGTCCCGCCTGTTCGATGAAATGCCCGCGCGCGACGCCGTCACCTGGAACGCGCTCCTCGCGTGCCTCGGCCGCCAAGCGCGCCCCGCCGCCGCCACGGAAGCCTTCCGCGGCATGGCCGCCGCGGGGTTCGCGCCCACGGCCGCCACACTCTGCACCATGCTCAAGGCCTGCGCCGTGTCCCGCGCCCTCCGGCCCGGCCGCCAGGTCCACGCGCGGAGTGTTATTGCGTGCTACGGCGATGTCATTATGGAGACGGCACTTGTTGATCTCTACATGAGCTGCGGCCTTGTTGAGGAGGCCATGCGAGTGTTTATGCACACGGACTGCCCAAAGGATGCCGCGCTCTTCAACGCTATTATTTCAGGCTGTGTGGAGAATGGCCGGTTTAGGGAGGCTTTCTTGATGCTAGGGAGGATTTTGCTCAATGAAATTGCATTAACATGCGCTCTCACAGCCTGCTCAGCGACAGCGAATTTGGCGTATGGTATGCAGTTGCATTGCAAGGCTCACCGTTGTGGGTTTGGTTCAGAGACCGTCCTGTGCAATGCACTTATTGACATGTATGCAAAATGTGGGCGGACAATGGCTGCACGTGCGGTGTTTGATCGGATGGCTGGCAGAAATGTGGTTTCCTGGTCCAGTATGATTGATGCTTATAGTCGCCATGGGCATGGCGAAGAGGCTTTGGAGTTGTTTAAGAGGATGGAGGAAGCTGTGCCCATGGTCTTGCCAAATGCCATTACATTTCTTTCTGTTCTTTCAGCTTGTGGACACTCTGGTCTTGTGGATAAAGGCCGAGCCACGTTATATTTGATGAAAAGCAAGTATGGGATTGATCCAGGACCAGAGCACTACGCATGTTTTATTGACATGTTAGGTCGTGCAGGCCAGATTGATGAGGCATGGGATCTCTACTGTAGTTTAAGTGCGAACCGGAATGAGCCTTCCAGTGCCATCTGTGTGGCTATGTTGAATGTTTGTAGAGTTAACATGGATGTGCCGAGAGGCAACAAGGTAGCTGTGCATCTTCTGCAGGTTGACCCACAAAATCCTGGAAATCATGTGTTAATATCAAATTTTCATGCTGCTGCTAGACAATGGTCTGAATCAGATGAGTCAAGGAGGGTTATAATAGACAAGGGTCTCAGGAAAGCAGCAGCTAGCAGTCATGTCTCCGTTGGCTGAAAATTCATTTTGTACAAATCTGTAGGTACAGTTCATCAAGTTACCTGAACTATACACCACAAGAAGTACACCAAGAATTGTGTTTTTTGAGGAAAAGCAAACCAAGAACTCAACCTCATGCTAATAGGACACAATGAACGATATTGTTACAGAGACTCACAAGGTCTACTGATTACTGAATATGAAATGAAATGGTAGGGCCAATTTTGCTGACACTAGTGTAAAATTTTACAACAGCTGCAACTATTGAAAGACTCCACATGTTTCAGTGGTGCCTTATTATGCGAAATGGTGCAGTTGTATCTAGCTTACCTGTGTTAGTAAACATGCCAAGAACTACACTATTGATGTTCAGTTGTACATATCTTTGGAAACTTGTGTTGCAGTGATAACTGTTGTGCAGTTGGACATGATGATTGTTAAGGGTATTAGTGTCTTTTCCTATTGTCTTAAGATTTAGGGTTGTGGTTGTCTTATGCACTTTATATATTGCCCCTATGCAATACAACTAACCTTTATGCATTGCTCCTCTCCTTCTAACATGTTATCAAAGCCATGGAAACCCTAGCTCCTTGACCGCCACCATCGTCGTTGTCCCTGCGGTCCGCCTCCTTGCTTCCGTTGCTGCTACCCTCGGGAGGAGTATTCTCCACTCCCAGGGGCAGCCACCTCCTACCGCGCCGTTGCTCCAGCGTCGGGCCACCTCTCAGCTGTCCGCTGCCGCCGCGTGCTCACATCGCTACCCTACATGGATCAGGCCATCGCCAACCGTTTTGGGCCGCCTCCACGCCGCCTTCGACGTCTCCAGCCAAGATCCGAGTGGATCCACCGCCATCATGCCTTCTCCGGCTCAGATCCGCTTGGATCTGGCTGGATCTGACACAGTCGGCCTTGGATCTAAACTGGTGGAGCCTCGCCCCGCTTCGATCCAAGCTCTCCGACCTGTCAGTCGTCATCTTCATTGCCGCTAGGATCTGGCCTCCCCTTCGGCCATTGCCATCTCCCAGTTGTTGCCGCTGCACCCACGCCGCCACCTCCCGGTGCCGCGCCCATTGGCCTTCCATGCACGAACCGTCGGCATCCTCTCCTTGGACCATCGCCGCCTCTCGGCACTCTTGGCCCCACCGCGCTCTTCGCCCTCCGGTCATCTCCGCCACAAGTGCTAGCGTCGTTGGACCGTCGCCTGGCCCCTCATCAAGCCACCAGCATTCCCTCTTGCCGACGTTGGCTCTACCTCGCCAGCCCCGCGTGCTCTCGGCTGGCTCAGTCACCTCCTCCGTCAGGACACCGCCGACGAGGGTGCCACCTCCCCGTCGGCCTCTGGCTTCCAACGCGCTTGTGCATCACCGCGACGATGTGCTCCTCCATCAAGACGTGGCCAGCCCCGTCGGACTCTGGCTTCCGGTGCACCTGCACATCACCGTGGTGCTGTGCTCCCCCTCCGGCGGTAGCAGCTGCTCCCTGCCCAACACCATCGCTCGCTAGATGCGCAAGGAAGGAGCAAGAGGAGGAGAAGAAGATGGGGTGGGGATTCTTGATCGCCTCTTCTCTCTCTCTCTCCAAGAATGAAGCAGTGGGTCTTGCTGTTTAGTGCGGTGAGCGTGGATTCATTGTGTGGTTGGTTGGTTTGGTTGGTTGGAGTTGCTGCAAGTAGCTGCATGTTGTTTGGCTGCTAGAGGTCTTGCTGCTACTAGCTCTTTAGTTCCTTTGTTTCCTTTTAAGTCTTTCATTGCGTCCATCCAAAGTCTGTATCATTTATTTTCCAATTCATCCAAGCCGTACGAGTCCATAAATTTCTTGTTAGTCAGCCGCTTGCTTCTCTGGCCATGGTGTGTCCTTTGGATTCATTATAGCCTTTCGCATGGCAGCAGTCATCGCTCTTCTTTTTGAGCCGCTATAGATCATAGAAATCGTTATGATGCCGTCGCTCGTCTCTTTGAGCCACTGCCCTGAGTTCCACCGTGTTTCTCTTTTGCGTTGCCACCGTCTCAGCTTTGATTTGCGCTGTTATACTTCTATTTATCTTTCTTCGGATTAATTTGATAGCTCTCTCTATTTATGTCACCTTCCACATCCTCTTCATCGTGTTACTACGGTCGATTTTGCTCCCGCTTACCTCTACCATTCCCAATCCCTGCACTTTGTGCTTTATGGACTATCGTACGATTCTGGATGGGAGGAGATCTTTTGGTATCTGACATAATTTTTCAAAAGTTGCACGTTGTGATGACATTTTCAAGATTCGGATTTTGGATTTTTTTTTTTCTATTTTAGTATCAACCTTTTCAAATGCAATACTACTGCATATGTCTTGCATTTGATGGGTGTTAAGAGTATTATTGTCTTTTCCTATTGTCCTAGGGTTTAGGGTTATGTGTGTCTTATGTACTTTATATATTGCTTCTTTGAGCTGTGCAATACAACTAACCTTTATGCATTACTCCTCTCCCTCTAATAGTGATAATGTACCTGATTTTAGACTGACTTACTGTTTTTTGTGTCAAGAACTAAAATGTAGCAGATGTGACGCAGAGTGTGTCTCTCCTCCAATAATATGTGAGTGGATTATGAATCTGAAAATGTTTTATCTTTTGGGCAACTATACTCTGATATGTACACCATTTGAAGTTATGGCTTCTCATTTATCATATTAATATTTTTTACTACATTTGAGGATTTTCTTGGTGCAAAGTTTTGTTAAACAACTGCAATTACTTGATATAACATGAGTTATATGATGTATTTTAAACTTACACATGAAATTAGTTTTATGTGATTAAATTGTTGGAGTAGTTCACTGCACCACAGAAGTACCAAACAAAAGAAGATAAATATCTTTTGAAGTTGCATGTTTTGAAAGATCGATGTGACATTAAAATGCAATCTTGTAATGAAAAGGCTCTTCTGGCATAGTTGAATACTACATTTTGTTAGCAAATTCTTTACAGTTTTGATTACTCCCTCCAGTCACAAACACATATCGGTTTGGGATATATGCAACCAAACTTTTGAAATTTTGACTATCGATATCTTTTTAAATATTTATAGTAGATACATACGAATCATATGTATACATTTGTCTCAAAAAGTACTTTTATAATATTATAATTTTATTGGGTTTATAAATATATTATAAGCATTGTGGGGACCATGTCGGTGTCCAAAACAATATGTACTTGTGACTGAAGGGGTACTAAAGATATTTCAATAATGTGGTGAATTTGTCTTAACTTACGTAAGGGACAGGGAGAAGGTTTTCAAGCCTGGTAGTCTGCTATTTACATAAGGGAGGAGACTTTTAATGCTTGATTCTCTGGTAGTCTCCCTGATAATTATGATGAGGTCAGTCAACTGTTCCCTGTCATAGCAAAGATGGGTCTCTCACCGGTTACTTTAAGGGTGACAACTGACAGGAACCACAACCCAACTGGTTACTGGCAATAATGTGCTGTTACTTCTGGACAAAACACTATGGAGATGAACTTTAGCAGTTGTGGCCCAGTTTGGAACTCCATTTCTGATGAAATTTGGTAGATCAGCAAGTGTCTGCACTTTTCTTTTTCCCGATTGATCTTAAATACTTGCGCTTAAAACATGGAAGAATGGTCCTATTATCAAATACTTCATCAGCAGGGTTTCCAGTTCTTGATCAACTGGTTCCCAGATCCCAGTTTCCACTGGGATAAGGATTAAGGAATGCTTTTCTATAACTAAATAATCGTCTGAGTTGTCATCACCTACAGTATGATTTGGTCAGATTTTAAATTCTTGTTACGGCACCATGGATTCATATTATTAATTTATTATTGGATCTTAAGTTAAATAACATCCAGGATTTGTACCTGCTTTGGTGGCTCAGAGAAACAAGGAGCTGATACAATATTTGAAGCTATTGCAGGTGCAATACTAATTATCCAAAGTTTATTGAACAACTAAAGTTTCAGATGAATCGGTATAATTTAAAAACATCCTTTTATCCTATAATACGTTGGATTGCAATTGTTCAGAATGGACAGACCCGACTGAATTCCAGGGCTGCAGGAGTAGGTTAAAAGATGCTTTCCATCTTATCCTGGGGATCCTGGAGCTGCATGGGTAACATCATATTTTTCAGAGTTATTTGAAGTTTCAAAATTAAAATTCATCCTTTGGATTTTTAGATTTAATACAAGCTTAAATTGAAAATTTCATCATTAAAAGAATTTAATATGAATAAAATAAATATTAACATTTGGTGAAAGTATTTTATTTTGATTTCTTGTGCTTCAAAGAATTTTCTGGAATTTTCTTGGATTTTCTTAGATTTATTTGCTATTTTCTAGATCTCATTAGAATTAAACATATTTCAAATAGGAAAATATACAAAAATCCTAAAACCTATTTGGCTCGAGCCCATTATTGTGCATCCGCCTAGGCCGCTCGCCCCGCTTTGCCACGTGTCGCAATCGGAGCCTACCACCGTATCAAGCCGCCGCCGCCGCCTCTTGTCGTCCGATCCAAAGCCAAGCCACACGTTAGCCATCAAAGCCGCACGACATTGTTCATTTGTGCCGCTTCGTGTTGGCCAACCGATCCTTTCCTCTATCACATGTTGAGCATTCGAGACGCCGCCATCGCTCATCGCCTCGAGCTAGCCGCTTCGAGTTGGTCTCGGTGTCCGTGCCATGCACGATGTGGTCGCCTCGATGTCCGTGCCTTTATAAGCGCACCACTCTCTCGTGTTTTGCACCCTACCGCCGAGCTCACCCACGCTTCTTTGAATCCACGCCGAGCATCGCCACCTCGCCCTCCCGACCATCCGAACCGCCACTAGAGCCGACGTTGTCACCGGTGCCGCCCACTGCGCCGCTATTCCCGAACCTCACCGCTGAGCTATAGACGTCGTTGCCTTCGCCTGGCCATCGTTGTCGTCGTCTGCACCAACCGGTGAACAGTCGAGTCATCCTCCCTCTCTATTGTCTCGTTGTTCACAGTTGTCAGCCTCATCCGCCGCGCTGCCCTTGCTTCACGTGTCGACCACCTCGGTACATGAGATGTTGCGTCACCCCACATCCATGCTGACCGCGTCCCTTCAGTTTCCCGTAAAACCAATCTACCGTGCACCGAGGGACTGACACCTTGGGCCCATACGTCAGCGAGTACTATCCATAGACTAGTAAGCCAGCAAGCCGAGTTAGCCGCTACGTCTGCTGCCACGCAAGCCCTAATCCAATGTATCGCTATGTGTCAGCCACGTCAGCTAGCCGAGCCTACTTAGGTGCCACATGGCAGTGCCATGTCAGCATCCATGTGTCAGTCCACATCAGTGTGCCACATCAGCCTTAGTGCACATGTGTCATGCCATGTCATCGACACATTAGCCCTAGTCTGCCACGTTAGCAAGCCTAGTCTCCGCACAGTGTTCCATACACCAGGTTCACCGTAGACCAACTTTTCTGTAAGCCGAGTCCACTGTACAGTAATATTTTCTATTTTTTAGTATTTTCTTTAGGTTTGTTTTTTTCAAGAGCCCGTTCTCCTCCGTCCTAACTCCAATAGACCTGATTCTTTTTCCTAAATTTATCTAAACTTGAGCGCCATCTTTTGGTTCTAGTTTTGAAGTTTTTGGAGTTCATTTGATTTTTATTTGATTTTATTTTATGCTTTATTTTGCTTTCTCTCTCGTTAGATCGTATCTTCGACGAAGCTAAAGCAAGATTTGAAGATCCAGAGTCATTAACTAAGCAAGGCCAAGGCAAGTTATATTCTTTGTTCGTGTTAAATCTAGTTTTCAAATTTATCTGGGACTAAGAGGTTGAGTTTTCTATTGAGCTGGTATCTGGGACTTCGCTGATTTCCAAGAGGCCGTACCGGATGCCTGCTAATGAGTTGGCAGAGTTGAAGAAATAAATTCAGGAGTTGTTAGACAAAGGTTATGTCAGATTGAGTTCATCCCCGTGGAAAGCGCTAGTATTATGCGTCAAGAAAAAAGATGATAGTCAGTGTATGTGTATAGATTACCGAGCACTCAACAAAGTCACAATCAAAAACAAGTATCATTTTCTCAGAATCGATGATTTATTTGATTAGCTTAAAAGAGCCAGAGTTTTCTCCAAGATTGACTTAAGGTCAGGATACCATCAGATGAAAATTCATCAAGAGGATATATCTACGATAACATTCTCAACTCGCGATGGTTTGTACAAATTCACAGTGATTTTCTTTGGTTTAATCAATGCCTCAGCTTATTTTATGTACTTGAGGAACAATATGTTCATGGAGTATTTGGACAAGTTTATTATTGTGTTCATAAATGATATTTTGATTTATTCTAAGGATGAGAAAAAGTATGAAGAGTATTTGAGAATGGTTTTGCAGAAGCTCAAAGAGCACAAGCTGTATGCTAAGTTCAACAAGTATGAGTTTTGGATGAAGAAAGTTGATTTCTAGGCCACGTCATGTCGGAGGAGGAGTTGCAATTGACCTGAAAAGCGAAGGATGTGCTTGAATGGAAGACACTGTCGTCAATGACACAAGTCAGAAGTTTTCTTGGAATGATTGATTACTACTGTCAATTCATCGAACGATTTTTTAGTGTGGCATGACCACTTACGCAGTTGCTAAAGAAAAAAAAAGAAATTTATTTGGATGCCAGAATGTGAGAAGAGTTTTTAGAAGCTGAAGGAGTGTTTGATCACAACCCTAGTGCTAGTATTGCCCGACATTAACAAAGATTTTGAGATCTATTGCGATGCTTCCCGCAAAGGTTTGGGATGTGTGCTAATGTAAAACAAAGGAGTGGTAGGTTATGCTTCGCGTCAGTTGAGGCCACATGAAAAGAATTATCCTACGCATGATTTGGACCTAGCAGTCATAGTACATGCTCTGAAAATTTAGTGTCATTATCTCATGTGTAATTGTTGTAAAATCTACATGGATCACAAGAGTTTAGAATATATTTTCATTCAAACCGATCTTAATCTCAGGTAAAGAAGGTAGTTGAAGTTGATAAAGGATTACAATGTTAGAATTCATTGTCACCATGAGAAGACCGATGCGGTAGCAAATGCTTTGAATAGGAAGGTTTATTGCAATATCGTGATGATCAAGGAGTGTCAGATAGCTTTGCATGAGTAATTTTAGAAGCTCAGCCTAGATTTGGTTGAGAAAGGATTCTTACCCACAATGGAGTTGCAGCCGACTTTAGATGGTCAGATTCATCAAGCTCAGGCAGAAGATGAAAATATTTAGTGAATTAAGACTAACATGAGTAAAGGTAAAGCAACAGATTTTATGGAGGATGATAAAGGTACCTTGTGGTTTAAGGAGCATTTATGTTACCAAATAAAAACGAATTAAACGAGTTGTTGCTCAAGGAGGCTTATGAGTTGTTGTACTTAATTCATCCGGTTAGTACTAAGATATATCAGAATATCAAGGGTAAATATTGGTGGCCAAGTATGAAGCGTAAGATAGCGGAGTATGGTGCACTTAGTGATGTATGTCAAAGGGTGAAAGCTGAACATTAGAGGCCAACATGTTTGATACAACCATTAAAAATTCCTGACTGGAAGTGGGAAGAAGTTTGCATGGACTTTATTACAGGATTGCCTAAGACCAAGAATGATTTTGATTTAATTCAGGTAATTACGAATTATTTGACAAAGGTTGCTTATTTTATTCCCATCGAAACAACATATGCTTATGGCAAGTTGGCAGAGCTATACATGTCGAGAATTGTGAGTTTCCATGGAGTGCCCAAGAAAATAGTATCGGATTGTGGATTATATTTCACTTCACGATTTTGGAGAAGCTTCCATGAAGCTATGGGTACTCATTTTAATTTTAGTACAGCGTCTCATCCCCAAACTAATGGTCAGACTGAGCGTGTGAATTAGATTCTTGAGGATATGTTAAAAGCTGATGTGCTAGACTATGGAACCAAGTGGGGTAGTTATTTGCCTTTTGCTGAGTTCTCTTATAACAACAGTTAGCAGACTAGTTTGCAAATGTCATCGTTTGAAGCTTTGTATGGGAGAAAATTCAAGACCCCCTCAATTGGAAAAAAGACGGGGGAAGATCAAATCTTTGGGCCAGAATGTTTAAATGAAGCTTAGGAGAAAGTTCGATTAATCCAGGAGAGGTTAAGAACTGCTCAGGCTAGATAGAAAAGCTATACAAATTCTCGTCGTTGAGAGTTGAGCTTTGAGCCAAGTGATTATGTGTATCTCATAATTACTCCATGTAAAGGTGTTAAGAGGTTTTAAATGAGAGTGAAACTTGCACTAATTTATGTTGGACCATTCGAGATATTAAAGCGTAGGGGTGAAGTTGCTTACTAGTTGGAGCTACCCGTGACCTTCAGTGGGATACATGACGTCTTCTATGTGTCTCAGCTGAAGAAGTGTTTGCAAGTACCAGAGGAGGTAGTGCCAATAGAAGCTGTCGATCTTTAGGAGAATCTGTCGTACAAGGAACACCTTGTCAAAATCTTGGAAGTGTCGGAGCAAGTGACCAAGAGTAAAGTGGTTCATTTTTACAAAGTTCAATGGAGCAACCATTCGAGGAGGAAGCCACTTGGGAGAGCGAAGATGATCTTCAAGCTGAGTTTTCGAACCTATTCTCTTAGTTAGCCAGAATCTCGGGGTCTATATTTCATTTAAGGGGAAGAGATTTGTAACATCCTATTCTTTAGAGTTATTTAAAGTTTTAAAAATTAAAATTCGCAATTTGGATTTTTTGCATTTAATACAAGCTTAAATTAAATTTTTTATAATTAAAATGATTTAATATGACTAAAATAAATATTAATATTTGTTGGAAGTATTTTATTTGGGTTGTTTGTGCTTCAAGGAAATTCTGAATTTTTCTAGATTTATTTGCTATTTTCTAGAGCTCATTTGAATTAAACCTATTTCCAAAATTGGGAAAATCCACAAAAATCCTATAACCTATTTGGGTGAGCCCATTACTGTGCATTCGGCCCAGGCTGCTTCCACACCTGCCTTGCCGCATGTCGGCAATCAGGAGCCCGACGCCACATCCGAGCCACTCGCTCCACCCCCCTCCACTATCATCTGATCCAAAGCCAAGCCACGTGTTAGCCATCAAAGCCAGACGGCACTGTTCATCTGTGTCATTCGTTCTAGCCTACTGATCCTTTCCTCTGCCACGTCAAGCATCGAGTCATCGGCCACTGTTCATCATCTCCAGAGTGGAGTCCACAGCACAGTAATATTTTCTATTTTTTAGTATTTTTTTAGGTTTGTTTTTTCCAAGAGCCTGTTCTTCTCCATTTTAGCTCCAATTAACTCAATTCTTTTTTCTAAATTCATCTAAACTTGAGTTCTACCTTTTGGTTCTAGTTTTAAAGTTTTTAGAGTTTATTTGATTTTATTTTGTGCTTTATTTTGCTTTCTCTCTCGTTAGATCTAGTCTTCAACGGAGCTGAAGCAAGATTTGAAGATCCAGAGTCATTAACTGAGCAAGGCCAAAGCAAGTCATGTTCTTTGATCATGTTGAATCTAGTTTTCAAATCTATTTATATATTATGTTATTTTAAATTAACATTTACACTGCTATTTTATTACAAATCCTTGTACTTGGTAGTTATTATATAATTTGATTAATCCTCTTACTTGATAAATTGAATACCATGATTTCATTATCACCATAAGATGGTAAGTTATATAGTGATATAATACTAGTTATCACATGGGTTGTACGTCTAGTATACTTAACCATGCTTATAGTTTTATTGGGTTCATCATTACATGTAATCAATTAATTAGTTTTGACTTAATGAGACATTAAATCATGGTTGTAGCTATAATTATAAAATTTATGTGGTGTTGGTTATACAAAATTGGTTTTCACTTAGGTAAGTGATCGTGCAAAGAACGGAGATGTGGATTCACTTGAGGAATGTTGATGTATCATTTGGGTAATATTTAATGACTTAACTTTGTGCGTCATTAATCTGAGCCTTACCGTGCAACAACATGTCTAGTACGGGATAGATTTGGCTGATTAATTTGTGATATTTTAATCTCGATTTTATCATTGTGATGAACATAGATGCTGATTTCTATAAGACGTAATAGGGGGCCAAAATGGTGAAACCTTAGCTGGCGAAATTGAGTTGAGATTAATCATTGTAAAGGTCTTGTTGTATTTTCTTTAGCATGAGAATGATAACACCGTGTAAGTAAAATTGTGCAACCTCTGTTGATTGTAAAACTATTCGAATAGTCGTGATCTCGGTTATAGACAATACTCAGTGATTTCACACGATAGGTAGTTGTTTATGAAAACTTGGTTGGATAACATTGAGAAGCAAATGGTTAGTTCACTGGTGGTATATTTAATTCTTTTGGTTATTTTTTTTAATGTTCATTTTCAATCTATTTATTGTATTTACTTTAAAATATTGCTTTCTATAAAGTAATATTTCAGCTATCACTTGGTAAGCCTTGCATATTATATTGCATCTTTGTTACAAATGATTTGCTGAGTACCAATGTACTCACGGTTTTATGCCTACTGTTGCTCAGTTGAGGAGGAGGAACTATATCAGCAGGAGGTACCTGAGTGAGGATACTTCGATGACTTTGTGGATTAGGACTTCGCTTCCCAATCGATTATCTGTTGGCATGTTGAATGACTATTATGTTTATTTTTTTTCGCTGTTAAATTCTTAAGCCATTCATGCTAATATTTGTAAATTTGGCCATAAAGTCATAACTCTAATAATTATTAATATTTGAGTATTTTCCTTTATTAATCGTGTATATGGTTGATATTTTGTCTATATTTATAATGTGTGCACTAGCATAATCTTGGACTAGTGCAGAATATACAGAGAGTCCAGATTTGTATATTCAGGTCTCGACAACATGCGAAATTGGTTCTGAAATTTTTCAAGAAACAATCAAGTAGGCAATACATACTAGCTCAAGGGCAGTTCTCTTGCATACGTCATGGATGAAATAACAATCAAGTTCATGTTCACTACACAGTAGACACCAATAATAATCCAATATTCTGCCAAAAAGAAAAGGGTAATACGCATCACATGCATGATGCAGTTAGGGTAAGCCGTTTTCTTTGGCCTTGTCAGTGTAGAAATTAAGAACTTGTTTTGTATTAACCTGGATTGAAGGGTTTTTTCCTTTTAATATCCAAACTTTTCACCAGCCACCGTATGAGTTTATCTTGCAGTGTTGGAACTGTATATGGTGGTGGTTATAATTCATATATTTCGTCCAATCTGTACCTATTAGTATGTATTCTGTGAGTCTGCTTTCCGTAATGCTTGCTGTAGTTTTGTCCATTACATTCTTGGTTTCGACTTAGACCTGTCTGGAAGAGGGTATTGCTCTAGGAATTTTTGCATTTAAATCCTATGGATTTGGATCCAAATCCCCCCTTTCCAAATAAGCTCTTGGTGTGAACCGTTAAATCGTATTCTAAACCTCCATGGAATGGCTACGTCATGTGTTTTATCGTGCTCATCAGCACATGGAGGGATCCACAAAGCTCAATAGAAACTAGGAATGTAAAGACAAAGTATGTCTGCTTCGTGAAGCTTGCTATTTGAAGTTTGTACATTGACTTCGTTTCAGATATCCCCATGTGTGCTTATTATGGCTTGCAAGACTGAAGCCACGAGACATGAGTTCAGTAGGTACATGGCTCCTCAAACATTTGTTTGTGTGGTTTGCTTTCATTTTTGATCTCATGAAGGTTCTCAAAATTCCAACTGCCCAGGTATCTTGTTTAGCTCTTTCCACCATGTTCAAATCTTATTGATCTTATTGTTAATTGTTCACATAATCATCCTTAAAAATCAAAGTTTCAAATTTCATTGTTACCTGTATATTTGACTTTGGACTGCAGTTTTTCCAGTCTTGGTAGTTTGCCTTTAGGCTCAAATGATAGGAAGCCTGGTTGGCCAATAAGTAGGAATGGTCCACAGTGGTCCTCTATCTTTTCGTAGAAGAAGTTACGTAGTATCACAGTGTGGAGACTTTCTGCTTTAACAATCATGTCAAGCTGATTCTGGACATTTCGTACTCTTCGCACCTAATTGGGGTTCCATCTCCATGTGCATTTGCAAGTGTCATATTCACTTTGAGTTTAGTTATCTCAGTGATTTAAATATATATAGTTCAACTGTAATATTTTACCTGCAGCATCAAACCCAATGTTTATTGCTGAATGTTTCTGCAGGATATCACCTCGTACGTGTGTTATCTCGTCTGACGCCAGTGTTGCTTCTTGCTGCACGCAGAGACGATAGCGGTGAAGCTGAGCTATCTGAACCTGAAGACGAAATCTCATATCATTTTTGGGTTCAATAACTGATAAGCTAAAGTGGTGCCAGCTGGAAACAACCCAAATGCATCTCAGCTGATTACTCTTGATCATATTAGCAAATGAAAGGCATGTTTGATATAGCTGTGGCTTATAGTTTTTAACTGAAATTTTTAAATTTTAGCTATTTGTGACAGAGATTACGGAGAGATAGATACTCGGTTGTGATTTTGGATGGTACAGATGTTAGCTTTTTAATGTGTATTACAATTAACTTGTAAACCCCATCTCGAAAAATACTCCGTTTGAAAGTTAGGTACTATAGCAAAAGCCAAAAGCCAATTTGAGAAACTGAAAAGAACAAGCCAGAAAGCGACCTGCAATTGCTCGATCTGTGTCAACACCATTTATCGATAGTAGATCACCAATCAAGTCAGTGCAATTCAAGATGAGCAATTTCCGTGTTTGGTTCTTCCTTCAACCCCTCCTTTGTTTGTAGGCCATTTGAATTACTGAAGTGAGCGATCACATCCTTCCAAAATGCTATAACGCCCTAGAATTCAAACTGGCTTAGATCTAACTCTATTATAGATAAGCCACGCATACGTAACAATCTATTTGTACTTTCGTCCTCGCTTCGAGCAAAACGGTTAACCAGAGTTTATTACCAATGATGCCTATGGATTTATATGTTAGTGTTTCTCATATTAAGCTAGTAGTGTGGAACTAATCCACATCCTTATATTGCACACACAAATGAATCATCATAGGTCGAGGTGTTATAAATGGAGTGGCTTTTGTCATGTTACCGATACCCTCCAATGATTGAGAAACTTGAGTTCGCTGCGGCTTTGCCTACTGAGTGATGGGCTGTTGAGACTTCCTTGTAGCAGGGACATACATAGGTCCCCCACTCTAGCTCCATCAGTTTCCCCAGTGTCCGTTTCGTTTGTGTTGTTTCTGAGCAACAGGAGCCACCTTTTTGCAGTGTGGAAACTTCAGGGATGAAGCCTGCATGAACTCATCCCAGAAGGTAAATTTTCTTTATGTGACATAAAGAAAAAAATGAATTGTGATTGTAGTGAATTTTCAAGGCTGCCCGGTGCACTCTCATGACGTTGCATATCATTCCCTGTATCAATTAGATGATAAATTCGCCTAACCATCTCTCAGAATGTCTTTGCCCCCATCATTTACACCACACCTCTGGGGCCCTCCATAAATAGAAGCTGTGCATGCACTTAAGCTTGGTTGGTACATGTGATTGCATATATGTTTATTTATACATCACATCAAGAAAGTTCAAAAGCATAGTCTTTGCCGGTTGCCGCCACATCCGTCCTGTTCATGTTCTTATCCAATAATTGCATTTAGCTTCTGGCTTGTAACTTGATGATGATATTCTCACAGTGCCAAGGCATATTTGTCGACATTTTTTCTTCCTTTCTGTAGGTTAAAACTACAGGTGAACTTTTGCCCTTGCGTTTACACAGCACACTGGGAATAGTTTCCTACCGAACATCCCTATCTGCCCCACCACTTCAGAGGTTAAAATGTTACTTCTTGTTACAGGATGGACACCACCCTATGGGCTACAGCTCCTTCGGAGACACATTGGCGTGTTGCTATATAGGTACCTGTCTACCTCCAGTACCAAGAAGAAGCAACTTTCCGAAGGTTCTCATTCACTGGACCACACTGACAGTTGCCAGATTATCATCTTGATTATAGGGGGCAGTTCATTAATCGGATGGCCTCTTGTCAGTCCTCATGTGAAGGATCTACTCACAAAAGATTTGGGGGTTGTTTGGTTCCTGGACTTCTCAAAGGATTCTTTTGCATTGTCTGTGATGGGCTAATATATTTTTTTATTTTTAAATTTTTAAATTTAATTATGCTAAATAAGGCAACTCAACTACAGTAAAAAAAATAAACTAGCTACAGTAAAAAAAACCTTAAGCCAACGTCAAACTGAGCGTTACCTTACCCAAGGTGTAAATTGGGCGCCAAAGGAATCGAATCCACATAGATGAACATACCTTCCAACTTCCAAGGCCTTCACAACAGCAATTCCGAAGTCCATGGAGAGGTTCACAGCTCTTTAGCTTGCCCCCAGTAGGTCTTCACTGGCCTAGTATCAGTCCTTGATACCACGATAGCCACCATCATTCTTGATGTTGTCACGCCATAGTTGTTAGGTGCTCATTAGCTCCAGCACATGGAATTGTCTGTAACCAGCATATGGAATGGAAGGTTGTACTGAACGATAAAAATTACTATGATGATCTTGCTTCTAGTGTAACCTCTCTGTTCGTCAATTTAATTAGAGGATAATGCTACTTCATTTTAACATTTAAGAGAGTCACCGTGCACTAGCAGTTATAGAATTCTTTTGTTCTCCATAGTTTAACACCCGAGCTAGCTAGGATCTTGCCACAAGATTGAACCTATCAGGTCAGATTGCACAACATTCAAATATTTTTTGCCCAAAATCAGTTGAATTTTTCGACCATTAGATGGAGATCCAAAAGCTCATATCACTCTAGATATCTTGTATATAAATCCATCCTCAACACCTAACCCAATCACTCTAGCTGCTGCCCATAGCTTCTCCCATGCACTGCCACCCACTGCCTCGCCGTCACCACCCTTGGCACCGGCAAGGCTTGCTGTCAAGCCACTACTGCTGCCTGCCTCCCTCCCCAGCTCCGGTGGTGCCACCGCCGTCATTGATGTTGAAATTAGGCCCAAGGCCCATTTTCTATAATTCCAAAGCACGCAAGGTTTAGTACCATATTGCTTAGGCAAAGTAGGGGAGACCAATTTATAAGGTGGAGTCCATGCCACTCCTTGAATTATGGAAGTGGATGGTGGCTTTGGCTAAACACACACGCGCGCACGCACGTGCGCGCACGTATTCGCGTATTTTCGCGTGAAAATCGCGTGACTTGTGACTTGCGACCGCGCCGTGACCTGGTACGCCACTTGGCAGACCATGTCCATCTTGTTTTTGCTAAACCTTGTATCGTCTCTCTCTTTTTGACTAGTCATGAGACTGTTTATTTTTCGGTTTGAATACGAGCAGTTACCAGTGAATAATGGAGTCAGTTACCAGTGAATAATGGAGTCAGTTACCGGTAAATAATAGCGCCAGTTACCGGTGAATAATAGCGTCAGTTACTAGAGAGTAATTGAGACATCTATAAAAGGCCTGGAGACGTCCAGGTTTGAACTGATCTCCTTCATTCCTTTCTCCCATTGTCTTCTTCCACTCTTGTACGAAGTGTTGAGCTATCAAACCTCGTCGACCTTTCTTCTCGGCGTGCACCGAAGAGAGGAGAGCGGGATCTCGAACCATTGTCGCAGAGAACCCGCACGGGCGGCAATAAGGTTTCGGGCAGCGCATCTGCGCGACCGCTCCTACTACATCATGCATCGCGTCGAGTCTTCATCGCATCACGCTGCTGCCGCTCGCTTCTTCATCAAGCCCAATAGTAAGTCGTTCGTGTGATCGTACGACTTTGATACTATATTTTTCTTGTGTTTATTCCGAAGTATGATGAGTAGCTTATTGTTAGTAGTTAGTTGTGCATCACTAGTATATTGTTTTTGTCTCCTACTAAAACTTGGAATTAAAATATTACCTACATTTTCATCAATTGATTCTCGTCGTCCTTGCCATCCACCATCCTCCTCCAACAAGCAGGCGGCGGCACCACCGCTATGACCCACATCCAGCCCTCCACCACCTTGGCCTTCCTCTAAATCTGGGTCCCTGGGGTACTCTAAATCCTAACTTAGTGAACTCAAGCCCATATGCGGCAAGCCCTCACTAACTCGCCACCACAGTTATCAGAGAAGACGGCCTTGCAAGCCGGATAATGAATCTCCAAGTAGATCGCAAGTTAGAAATTCAATTGTTTTTCTCAAAAATAAATTCGACCATTTTATCAATTCTTATTTTTGTCTTCTTACAATAAGGGCTAATTAGGTGTTACTGTGTTTCTGCGTAATGCTGTCAAACTTTGCCAATTCTAGAAAAAGGTTTCTGCTATGGCTTCAAAAATGTGGTTATCAATTATTTAATATATCCAATATTAAAACAATAAACAAGCAGATTAAAAGTAACTACATTGCCAAACTAAGACTGAATTGGTTGTTGACAAGTTAAGTACAGATCTACCAGACAAAAAACTTACACGGGTATGCATCACAAAGTTTGGAACCCACAACAGCTGCTAATAAAGCTAGCGTTAAACAAAGAAGCAATTACAGAGCACGAGCGTACGGTTTAAATTCATTTAAATTAACATAAAGTCCGCATTAGCATAGAAAAAAATAGCTGGTAGCACATGACCCAAAGTCCCAAACACAATGGCTGGTGTTACCATTCACGTGTTTAGCAGAGAGAATAATTCAAGCTCCATTTGCTGCAACCTTTCTTCGCAAAGTACTATTTGTTTTATTTATTGTAATGATTCATGGACGCTCCAAGTGGTTTGATTCGGATCCCCTCCCTTTCGATTCTGCGGCAAAATGTGGCGCCACAGTATTTTTGAAATGTTGTAGCTAGCACCACAGCTAGTTAATTTAGAAGTTTTAGGTGATTTAGTATTTGTTGAAGTATATTATCGTCCTTCCTTATCATCATCAACTTAAATTTTTAAATAAATTGATTGATACATATAACTTAATATAATATCAGAGTCCAAGTAGTCCTGAGTTTAAAACTCGATTAACACAATATAAAATAATAATAATTGAGGCTCACTTCGATTCCATGTCTTAAGCCTGATAGAGGCTAGATGTGAGAAGGAGTGTTGAAGTATATTAATTATCTTTTCTCAACATCTTAACCTTTTGGGTGAAGGGGAGTGTTGAAGTATATCACTCATCTTTTCTCATCATTTTAAACTTTTGATTGAATTAATTGGTGTATAAAACTCAATAGTAATCAATTATTAAGGTCATCCATTTTTGCTAGGGTAGTTTATAAGTGAATATTGGTTTATTGAATACCCGTATCAATTTTCAAATGACATTTTTGTGCTTTGGTATCTCCCTGTGCATGTCTCGAGTAAAACAAGGCTGATACTTGACACAGATAAAATATTGGTTGTACCTTCTAGATTTCAATCATCTAGCGACATTAAAAACGAGCAGTGCTTGTACACTCTTAAGGGAATCCACAGTGCATAGTAAAGGTTGTCAGAATCTCCATTCTGATCATACCATCCTACGTTTCTACGATCCAGATTGACTGAACTGATGTGATCCTATCGTAGAGTCTAAATTTGATTGAATATTAAGATTCTAACAAAAAAATTGCAAGATCATGATAAAAAATTTTCATATGGTCTTACCGGATTCTAATTATTTATTATAAATAATTACTTACATATGTCCCTTTAATTATAAATTTTACTTTTTATTTCTTCATCTACAATATAATTTGCATAAATAACAAATGATCTATCCTTTACACTACATTTTTGTAAACAAAAGTTCTAAACGTATAGTTTTAAAACAGTAGAAGTTTTAAAATACAAGTTAGATTAAAAAATGTTTCTTTGATAGATCAAATAGGATCTTAGATTCTACGTTAAGCCTATGATTTACGATCCTGCTAAAGAACCTATGATCCGATTCATGATCGTAATTCTAACAACCTTGTATACAGGTGATAAGAAATACCACATCACTCAGGTGCTAACTTTGTTATTAGCATCTATTATCTCTTCACGTAGGACTCAAAACTAAATAAAATGTCACCCTCTTTTTCCCACTCCATTCTCTTTCTCCTTTACTCAACTCATTGACAGATGGGCCCACCATTTTTTTATTTGCCTGGTACTGATGTTTGGTGTGGTACCAAGGCTAGAGAATCTTTGAATTTTTTAAATAATCTATTTTGTTATTAATATACATAATATACCACCGATTAAAAAATTATAAAAATAATGCTCTATCGACACTTGAAATGACATTGTCCTACGTGGAGTCCTGCGTGGCACCATGCAGGACTCTGTTGCCTGTCTAGCTGGCGATAGAGTCTCTGTCGCAGTTGGAATGGCGACAAAGGACCCACAGTAACTACCATGGTAAAAACATATGCTACGTATAAATTTCGTGGAAAATATTAACTTTCAGTAATCTCAACATTTTACTACCTATTAACTTTCATAGAAAATATTAACTCTCAATAATCTCAAAATAATAGTTAACTATTAACTTTCAGTAGTTTCAAAATAATAGCTAAAAATTAAAAACAGAGGACATGCTATGGAGTTATTTCTGTAAATATTAGCATCCTATATGTGTCTCCTCCCTCCCCTCTCCTCCTGTTTTTGAGCTTAGCTTGATTAGAGTGTTCACTCTGGTCGTACAGTCTGACCCCCCCTTTACAAGTGTCCAGTGCGTAGTGTCTTCGAGTGAATTTTGCTGAATGAAAGAGCACTCACATCCATGAGAGCAAATCTTGTGAGCACAGGACATGTCATGTCATTGTCAATTCACTTAGAAAAACTGGAGCATGTTCTCTACTCACTGAGAAAAAGCTAGTGCATCATGTATAATCACTAAGAAAAGTTGGTGCATCATTGTCATTTCACTAAGGAAAGCTGGTGCGTATTGTCCACTCATTAAAAAAAGCTGGCCCGTGCTGTGAATTCACTGAGAAAAGTTAGCGTGTGTAGTTGATTCACTGAGAAAAGCTATTGTGTGTTATTAAGTCACTAAGAAAAATTGGTGAACATAAACAATATTGCTTGAATTAGTTCTAGTAGGCCTGTTGTAGGATCAAGGAGGCCGACTAGAGAAGGGGTGAATAGGCGGTTTTTAAATTCTTTGGCTAAAACCAAATTTATATTGCGAAAGTGTAAATCAATTTGGTTTAGCACAAATAAGGTCTAAATCAACTAGGTTTATCTAAGTGCACCAACAATCTAAGTCTATATCAAAGATTTGTAATTTTAGGGTGACAAGCAATCAATTTAATTCTATAAATGTAAATTGCTTGAATATAAATTGAGTATAAGAAAACAAACAACAATTGACACACGATGTTCTTACCATGGTGTTCGAAGACTTGCAAGTCTCTCCTAGTCTATGTTGAGGTAAGCCCAAGTGAATTGGATCGATTCTACAAATTAGGCCAAATACCTTAATTTCACTAATGGTAGCTCTTTCTTGCTTCGGATAAGTGAGCTCTAACCTTCACAACACGTCGGACCTTCTCACAAGTTTCTTTGAGAAGATCACCGGACACAATGCCTCTAACGCTGTCTAGGAGTGGCAACCTCCAAGAGTTGTAAGTCCAGCCCCTAACTTGACTCTCACCATGTGCAACGAATGCACAAGCTCAAGTGAATACTAAATCCACTTCTAGATGCAACACATGCAACTAAAAACCACTTTCCTTGCTCACAAGGTGCATCACATGCACAATTGAGTGGATAAGCTTACACTAGCTCAAGAGAGTGAAATGGGGTATCAAAATTCTTACCACAACCGATCACAAGGGAGTTTATATATCTACACCACAAAAATTAGCCGTTAGGAGCAAAATCCCTGAAAACTTAGGATTTCCAGTAGTTTTGCCATTGTAAAATCGGAACTACCGCTCCCCTCACAATGGTCAGAAAACTAGCTGTTATTAGCGAAATCGGTAGTTCTAACGTTCATTTTTCGATACTATCTCTCTAGAAAAATGTACCGCAGGATTTTCAGAACTTCCGAAATCTGATAGTACTGCTCACACAGAGCCGGTACTTTCGACTTCTAGATCACAGCCCAGTATATCTGCAACTATCGAGTGAGGAATCAAAGGGGAATTGTATCGGGAAGAACACAGTTCAGAGAGGCAGCAGCAAATAACTGAACTCTGAATATTTCTGCAAAAGGATGACAAGCTACAGTTCTCTGAATATCTCAAGACTAAAAACAAAAGCACACGACGCAACTGAACTGCTAACAGACTGCGCTAAAACAGGAGAAACAACTGAACGGATCCGCCTGACTCGGCCACGATCCACACGACTCTTAACAAACTAGACTCAGTCTAACACCAGCTCACATGCTACATAGGCTGGTAGTACCGCACAACACATGCCAGTAGTACCACAAGCTGATCGGACCGCTCACACAGAGATGATCTAACCACTCTGATCGAACTATGTCCGGTAGTACCACGCAACATATGCCAGTACTTCCAATCTTTGGTAGTACTACGTAATACATGCCGATAGTTTCAATTATCCTGATAAGTGCATGTACTTCAACCAATCTAGCAAAACACATTTGCGAGTTCTAGTATCATGTACACAAGGATCAATCACGATTTTCAATAAGTTACAAAACACATTTGCACACTTTGAAAATCATGACACAAGGTATAGGTACATGGACTCTTCACATTTGCAAAACACATTCGCAAACCTAAATTACATGCTATGAGAATTATATATGAGTTTCAACCATTTACAAAATACATTTGCAAATATAAGCCTCATACTACAAAGAGTAGAAAGCATGGACTTTAAACGTTTGCAAAACACATTCGCAATGTATAGTCCCATGTTAGAAGGATTCAACACATGAGTTTTAACTATTTGCAAAACGCATTTGTAAATATAAGCATCACGCCATATTCATCATTTTGACTTGATAATTTTCAACACATGAAGTCATCCTCACTTGTGGAATCTAACATATTCATCCAACTTATGAAAAATGTTAGTACACAAATCAATTACCATCAATTACCAAAATTTTACTATTAACACATAATGGAGGGACTATATTCTACAATCTTCCCTTTTTGGTAATTCATGACAATCTCAATAAATAATAATATAGAAATATATTTACGAGTATACATAATACGCACAACAATTGTATACTCTAGAATAAACTTTCTTAATCAATTAACTCATTTGAATGTGTGTGTTTATTTTTGAGATTAATAGCAGCAAAGACTCATTTGAATGTGTGTATTTATTTTTTAGATTAATTGTTGGCAAAACTTACTCATCCGGTTGTCATTAATCATCCTACCATTAACACATAATGGAGAAACTAGATGACAACTCGATTATGAATATACACGAACTACACAAACTATATATGTACTCAAGGATACATTTCAAAATAAAGATCCTTAATATATGATAAGAGTAACATGGATCAATAATAATAAAATCATAATGTGTAGATTGAACTCCTCCTAAATATGAGCATATAAGAATTTATAGTGAAAAATATATGCACATATTCATCTTAGACTTTTGGTGGAGATTAATCTATATTTTGAATCCAAGAAATGCACTATAGTATAAATAAATGTAAATGTCGAATACATACATCTATGATTTCACCTTTTCATCCAAATAAGACTAAGCCATATCGTAATCATTCAATTATGTTAGTCTCACAATTGCATTTGTCATTTATTACATCTAAATGAAATTAGACAATATTATAACTAATAAATAAATTAGTCTCACAACTGTATTTGTCATATCACCAAAACCAACTTAATGGAGCTAGAACTTACACCTGTGAAGGAAAGCCCCTAAGGCAAAATGGTACAACGTAGGGCACTTACATAGAGTGATGGTCATCAAGGCGGTATGAATATAGCTAATTGTCGTGGTAGTGGCTAGCATAATTGCATTTGAAGTTGGCGCAACAGCAAAATGGGTGCTAGTCATTGCCGATGTGGATCACCTGCTAGTTGTTCCTCTCCCTGACCCTCTGTCCGCGGAGCTCACCGATGTTGATCATCTTGGTTTGGAGCTCCTCCCGTATATCTTCTAGACAAATTTGAAGAGTGTGAATGTAAATCTAGGCATATATTGGATACAATTGATCCACCCACTTAGTAAACTTGCAATCCGTGGCCTACAAGCAAGACGAGGTGATTGCAAGCGATGCATGCATACAAGTACAAATAGTAAATGAATCACTTACCATGAACAGAGGGTGGCGAAAAAATCAACGTTCTGGGCGTATGTTGTCATCAGAAACTTGGATCACCGTATCAAGTTTGTGCATAGTCACGGAGGGAATTCTAGGGATGTAGGACTCCATGGTATTGAATGGTAGATCAGAGCTTGGGGATTTGGGATGTAGGGGACCGTAGATGCTCGTGTCTTTGAGGTAAGGGTCATGGCCTTGAAACTTAGCCCATCCCCATCGTCCCTCCCACACCTTGAACTTCTAGCCATGTTTGCCATGTTTTCTTCTCCTCTCCCCTTCTCCCTGATTTCCTTTTTTTTTACCGAATTGAAATGAATTTTGGCTGGTTTTTAGACTTCAAATGGGAAGGGGGGCACCCATCGCCATTTGAAATGATGATTGAGGCCGGCTGATTTCTGTTGCCATTTCAATTGACGATTAGTCTATTTATTGTCAATTGAAATGACATAGAACACGAGGCGCCTACTTGGCACTTGGTTTGGCGACAGATCCTCTATCTCAAATGGTGACAGAGCTTTTGTTGCTGAACCTATCGACGACAGAGCGCCTGTTACCATTTGAAATGGCGACATAGTATTATTTATGTAATTTTTTAATCAATGGTATTTTATATAATATTAATAAAAATATATTATTTTAAAAAAATCAAGAATCTTTCATGGTCTCTCCCCCTCCAATGTTATTTCTAGTTTTGTACCAGTACCAAGAATCCCTGGTACCGGCAAAACATACACACTGGAGGTGGCATAAAAAAGGTGAGTAGAAGCCATATGGCTAACAAGGAAATAGAAGCTGTTGGTTGTTGGAAATAAACGGCATATGATTTGTTTCGAATCCCCACTGATATGGTGCTTAGGGCCTGTTTGGTAGAGTTTCAGATTCTTATTTTTCAACTTCTGCTCCAGATTCTGTAAGAATCCACTTCTTTGAGAATCTAGAGCTACCTCTGAAAAGCGTTTGGCTAGTGGGTTGACTCCAGATTCACAAAAGATGAGATTTGAGGGGGAAAAGACCATGTTACCCTTAGTTTTAGCACTTGAAGTTTATTTGTTTCTTACTCCTTTCTATGTGTACACAAAATTATGAAATTTATTTACAAATTTCTCAGAGCCGAGTCAATTTAATTATAAATTTTGTACAATTTCTCCTTAATTTTGTACAATTTTTTTTAATTTTCTACAAATTTCTCAAGGCCTATTTGGTATAACTTAATGACAGCAGGACACACAAAGCAAATAGTAAGCTCAGTCACCAGACAATGACGTCTTTGGAACAAGCACAAAAAAAGGGCAACCATCAGTTGTATCTTTACATATGCTGACAACAGGTCCATACAAGGACATATTTGAAAATTCTCTGATCTAATGTACAAGTAATTATACACTTTGTTTCTCATGTCAATTATACACTTTGTTTCTCTGATCTTGAGGGGCATATATTTTAGTACAGTTACACATAGTCACAATCGTAAACTTCCTCATGTCCTCCACAATCGATGTTGGTTGCCCTTCCTTAGCTTGAAGATGCTCTCGATGATGGAGAGCTCGGGGTCGTCATGTCGAGCCGCAGATCGTCGCCCAATCGCTCACCGTCATGTTCACCGTCATGCTCGCAGCGATGACCTCGCCGCCCAGCTAATGATTCCAAAGAACAAGGGGACTTGCAGGAGTGTGGATAGAAGAATTCATTAGGCAAACATGTGCATTACCGCTCAACGTCACAAGAAGAAAGCCAGTGGTTAACATACAACCCAACAACTCTAACACATCTATATGTGCCATGCTACATGATGAAGCTAAAAGAATGGAGCATATGGCATAACCAACCAAGATTAAATAAATACACATCTTGCAGCATGCTAAGGAATCAAATCATGAGAATATAAACAATACAGTTTACTACCAGCAAAATTGTTCCTACGTTGTATACCAGTACACACTCCTACCATTTCACCTAGAATGATCTTCTGTGGAAGGGGAGGGGAGGGGGAGGGGAAGGGGGAGCGCTCGGGTGGGAGGAGAATGATCTTCGCTCGGGTGGGGGAGGGACGATCGATCGGGTGGAATTTTTTGCTTTTATACCAGTGGCATTTTACAGGTAAATATTAGCTACTTCAATGGGTAAGTTGGTTTTAGAGGCTACAGCTCCCCACGAGAATCCACCAAAAGGTTGCTTCTCCTCTCTAGTTCATTTTGAAGAGTGCTTCTCGTGAGAAGCAGAATCTCCTTATTTAGAGAATCAGGGTGTTTGGTACAGCTCCCTGAGAATCTATTGAGAAGCTGGGAGTAGGAGCTGTACCAAACAGACCCTTAATATAGCATTGTGCTTTTCTTGCAGCATTGCGAGTTCACGTGACATATTATATCTTTTCTAAAGTATCTTAGCATTGGAGGCAGTTAATGTAGAAGTTTCTATGTGATTTAGCAATAAATTAGGATTGTTCATTTTAACTGCAGTAGTTGCTACTCCCTCAATCCAAAGAATATAAGACGTACTTTTTGAATGATCTTATCTAAGAATATAAGATGTATTTTATATTTTAATATAAAATTAGTGTGATATTATCTTTATATCTTAATAAATATCCATCTTTATTTGATATTATCTACATATATGTATTGAATATATTGCTTAAATATAATAATTAGGGGTAGTCTAGTCATTTTCAATATCTTCTAGGTTATTTACAAGAGTAAATACGCCTTATAAATTTGGACGGATGGAGTAAATATTATTGGTTCCTTAAATAACCACAAGAAATGATTAAAAAAGTTTTTTTGTATTTACTCTTGTATCACATTTACACACTTTTGCTTATATTTCAATTATCTAACCACGCTAAAACCGAGTATCGCATTTTCATGCTCCCAAATGGCTTAAGTTGCATAGTCAATCCTAAAGCAACCGGTGGGTAACAAATCAACAAGCAAAAGTCATGGATTTTTTCAGAAATCCAAGAAAATCCCCGTGTTTATTAACATAGAGGGCATTAAAATACACCGCAACATAATCAGAAGTTATTATGTAGTACCACCACATTCACAACTCATTCGCAAAGGATGAAAACTATCAATGAGCATTAAACTCGCATCATTAGCTGGAAACCGGGAAGACCACATGCTACTGAAGCAGTAACAGCCTCAAAATATCCAACCAGTGCCCAACGGCGCTAGTAGCACCGCATTCGCAGCCCATGCGCAAACGATCAAAGCTACCGATGAGCATTAACCGAGCATCATTGGCTGGAAACCAGAAATTAAGGAAACTCAAGACTGCGAAGAAACAGCCCCAGAATATCCAACCATGCCCAACGACGCGCAAGTCTTTTTTGCGTGTTCTCGTGGGGACTAAAACACCCGACCAATGCCGCGCGGCCTCGGATACCCTCCCTCCTACACTACTTCGAATAGCGATAGCTTTCAGTTACCATTTATAATCTTTAGTAATAATTTATTAGTCTAATTATAATAATTATTAAAAAAGTTATAAAAATCGAGAACAGCCGAGACAGCGAAAAGGAGGGGCTCTCCTTGCTGCCCACTGGCCAGCGAGCCAGTGAGAGCCAGCACGGGATTTGAATTTCCTCTCAACTGGGTACGCACAAGCGGAAGCTTTCCGTTACGATCCACCCCCCCTAATCATCCCACCCCCCTCAACGTCTTGCTTTATTTTGAACGAACGCTCCTCGATCTGTCTGTCTCCTCTGAGCTGCAGCAAAGCCCCACCCCCATCCGTCTCCACCCCGCTCCCACTCCCAAAGGAGAGGAGGGAGAGAGAGAGTGAGAGAGCGATCGCCTCCGCGCCACCTAACGCCGGCCGATCGACGGCGCGCTGCCGCTGCGGAGAGAAAGAGGGAGTGGGATTCGATGGGGTTCGACGGGCTGGTGGTGGTGTCCGACCCCTACCTGCAGCGCCGCTTCACGCAGGCCGACCTCCGCGCCCTCCAGGCCCAGGTACGCACGCGCCGCCCCTCCTCCTCCTCCTGAGAGATCGATCAGCGCTGGCTGTTGTGTGCGGTCGGCGCTGCATGCGCTGATCGGTGTCTGCGTTTCTTTGTTGGTGGCAGTACGCGGCGCTGCGGGACGCGTCGCCCAGCGGGAGGATGCGGCTGCGGGACCTCCCCGCCGCGCTCTCCAGCCTCGGCGGGAAAGGGGGCGCCGCGGGCGGGGACGCCGAGAAGGAGAACAGCGCGCCGGGGCTCACCGATGAGGAGTGGGCCTCCGTGCTCAAGGCCGTTGCCCGCGCCGACGACAAGCCGCACCAGGACGTCAACTTCGAGTTCTTCCTACGCGTCTACGCCGAGATGCAGCTGCGCCTCAAGGGTGCAGGGGGAGGCGGGAAGAAGGCGAGCGGCGGCATCGCGCGGTCCTCCTCCTCCTCGGCTGCCGCGTTCCTCACGGCGGCCACCACCACGCTGCTACACACCATCAGCGAGTCCGAGAAGGCCTCCTACGTCGGCCACATCAACGCCTACCTCGCCGAGGATCCGTTCCTCAAGAACGCGCTCCCCATCGATCCGGCCACCGATCACCTCTTCCACCTCACCAAGGACGGCGTTCTCCTATGGTGCGTTTCTGATTGGCCTTCCTACTTTGGATCCAGTGTTTCGTGCTCTGATCTGCTTGCTTTCCTTTTCGGTTATTTGATCCAGTAAGCTCGTCAACTTGGCTGTGCCGGGGACGATCGACGAGCGCGCCATCAACACAAAGAAGCTGCTCAACCTGTGGGAGAAGAACGAGAACCACACGCTCTGCCTCAACTCCGCCAAGGCCATCGGCTGCACCGTCGTCAACATCGGCACGCAGGACCTCGCCGAGGGGAGGGTAGGATTCTCCCCTTTTCTATAATTCAATTTCCTGCTTTTTCTGTGATCATCCCATTACATATTTATGATGGTATGAGATTCAGAGCAAAGCTGAATGTTTCAGTTTGTTACTTTTTAGTTGGGTACTTGGGGGTTCATTCTCAGAGGTTGTTGAGGACGAGTGAAGTTCATGTGATGTACAGGACTGTAAAGCATTCTGTGTTGGTTCTCTTTGCTTTTTTTTTCGTTTTATATCTGTACTTCCTGGAGGTTGTCATTAGAACACCATGGAACGATCATTTCTATTAAAGTTGAAGTGGTAACATTGGTTGGTTTGATTGTTCTTGTGTCTTTTTGTTATATATGTGGTCAAGATAGTTGAAATTTGCTTCGAGTGTCAGTGTACTATGGAAGGATCAATCAACTATCAGGTTTAATCTTTGTCACACTGATAATTTGGGTCGCACAATAGGTTTCATGTCCTTGAATTCACCACTATATTCTGCTGCAAGTTTCAGAAACATTTGGCTTATACCTCTGTGTTCTCTCTTATTGTCATAAAAGTTATTTATTATGTGTTTATATTCAGTTTCTTTCGCAGTCTTCAATTTAACTTCCATAGTTCGGATTTAAGCTCTAGGTGTTGTATGCATTTCGTTTGGTAGTTTTCTCATTTCACTCTTTTTATATATCAAAGCATTCATATAATCTTTTGGTGAGCTTATGAAAATTTTCTCTTATGTACTTGCAGCCTCATCTTATCCTGGGGTTGATATCTCAAATTATCAAGGTAAGTCCTTGTCTTATGTTACTATTTCCATAAGCTGAGGATTTACATTTGTCTGTGTGTGTGCACAATATTGTGTTTGCTTCATGTATGAAACTGTGTGATAACATATTATCATAATGACTACCAGATACAACTATTGGCAGATGTAAACCTGAAGAGCACGCCTCAGCTGGTTGAACTTGTTGAAGATAGCAAGGTAGTTCATAATTTCTATTCATTCTAATACATAGTGGAGACTATTTTGATCTGTGTATTGTGGGAAAAGAACTCACTGTCAATGCTTTGACTGACTATTGCAGGAGATGGAGGAGCTTATGAGCCTGTCTCCTGAAAAAATACTATTAAGGTGGATGAACTTTCAGATGAAGAAAGGAGGTTTCCAGAGAACTGTAACAAATTTTTCATCGGATATAAAAGTATGCTCATTTGATTTCCAATACAAACCAGGCTTCTTTAGTCTTTGTTAGTTTCTGAACATTCACATTGTCACAATAGTTAGCCTCTATAATTGGGAATTTCATATATATATTTAATAGTTTATCAGGCAATAGAACTGGCTCAGTAAGCATGTTACTGATTAGTAATTACTATAACTAAGAAACGCATAAATGCAATTTTGCAATGCTGTGCTACACATTTCTGTTCCTATTCAAATTATTTGAGAACACTATGTTCAAAAAACATATATACTGAATTATTGATATATTTATTTCTCTCTAACCTAAATCATTATGGTTCTTGGTAATCATCACAACTTCATGAACAAATTTCCCCTTCATCATAACATTTCTGATTCTTGAAATTCCATTCTGGTCTAAAGGAGTATACAGTAAGAATGTAAATTAATGAATGAACATTAATTTATCTATGAAGTTTTTTAGTTCCAACTATAGTCCAGTATGAAGGATAAATCTTTTATTTACCTTTGCGATATGAAAATACAGGACAGTGAGGCATATGCTTGTCTGTTGAATGTCCTGGCACCTGAATGCAGTGCTAAACCATCCCCAATGTCAGTAAAAGATCTTCTTCATAGAGCAAGATTAGTTCTTGAGCATGCAGATAGGATGGGCTGCAAAAGATATTTGACCCCAAAAGACATAGTTGATGGTTTACCAAATCTAAATCTTGCCTTTGTGGCTCATATTTTCCAGAAAAGGTATGTATTATCAGCAGTCCTTCCGCTCAGAACTTCTGTATTTAAGTTATAATTTGTCAAAGAAATTGTGTTTCTACTGATGTTCGTATTACATGGGGACATTGAAGATGTGCAATAATTCTTAAAAACTGTTGTTAGCATGTGATAGTTATTCATACTATAGTGTTGCTTTTGCATAGTCCTTGCCAGTTGCTACTATCCTGGTTAACATATTGTAATCATTTAGAAAATAATATCTCATTGAAGCTGGTGATGTTAGGGTGTTACGTTGCTTTCACTATGCAAGTTGAGTGCCACCCTAGGAAAGCTCCCAACTCTAAAGATCTTTTCTAATTTTGATCAAGAACAAGGTTTGCTTTGCATGATTGACTCAGAATGGAAATAAAACAATATGCATATGTTGGAAAGGTCAGATGTCAGAATGCAACTCTTTCTTGTTGTTTTTTCTCATTTATCGAACTATGTGTGCTTCCAAGGAAAAGAAATTCATGGAGTTTTCAGTTCGTAATGTTTACCAATATGTACTGTTGCATTTAAAAAGAGATAAGAATTTGTGATGTTAGCATACAAATTGTATGTTATTTCTGACATGGGAAATGAGACCCTCACAAGGAATGACAGGTACAAATTTGTTTGTTTGCTGTAGTTTTCATAGCATGGCCAAAGAATGTAGTGAATCTAGATACAATTGTCCTTGTTAACTTAATCAAGCTGAGCAAATATTTCAACTAGAAAGTAGAAACCCTACAAATGTTCCATGATAACGTACCTTCTACTGAATTGGCCAGGAATGGACTAGCCAGTACAACCATATATGTACATATACTACTATTACTATATATCAATCATTTGGGTGACATGGATAAACTAAGAAGCAGCCTGATTGCCAATGACTTATACTAGTACTACCGGTAGATACACAAGCCATAGAAGCCTGCATGAAGATCTAATGATTGTACTTGGTAGTGCACTATTTTGATTGTATTTGGCTTTGTGGTCCTTTTATTGCAGGAACGGGTTGTCCAAACAAATGAAACAAGTTTCCTTTGTGGATGGACTATCTGATGATGCTCAAGTTTCCAGGGAAGAAAGATCATTTCGGCTATGGATTAATAGCCTTGGAATTTCTACTTATATCAACAATGTGTTTGAAGATCTTAGAAACGGGTAGGCCATACTTCTACTTGTCTCCATCGTAATCTTCAGTCAAGATCAAGCTGATGCTATCTCTGACAATTTCATTCTGGGACAATAGATGGGTTCTCCTTGAGGTGATTGACAAGATTGCTCCTGGCTCAGTTAATTGGAAGATGGCAAACCGGCCCCCAATAAAACTACCATTCAGGAAAGTGGAAAACTGCAATCAAGTTCTGAAGATTGGAAAGGAACTAAAATTTTCCTTGGTGAATATTGCTGGCAATGATATTGTGCAAGGAAACAAGAAACTGATATTAGGTAAGTCAAAGTGATCTTTTTAATCGGTTGCAAAGGATAAAACGTACTTCGATTTTGTACATAATTTGACGGTGAGCAAATATGCAGAAACTTAAACATAACAATTTGGACTATTGCTTATACAAGTCAATCATGCCTGCAAGATATTGATAAGTTACACATACACTCAATTAGATGGTTATGAATCTTATGATACATCTTAAAATATGGGTTTATTAACTGTTTTTGCTGAATAGCTCTTACTATTTCCGCAAGTATGTCACATACATGTGATTTATGATTAGATTCTTTGCTGGGCTGTTCTTTCTTGGAGCATGCTGAACTAGGCTGTTCTTTCTTGGAGCATGCTGAACTACTGATAGTTCAACGATGAGAACGACATGTCAAACTTTTATGACTTTGATCATAAGAAATATGGATTATAATTGATCTTGGTCCAAGCAATCTTTTATATGCCACTGTCATGGGTGTGGGCTCTGGGCCCAACCGGTTTATTATTAGGAAGTTAGAGATTAGTTTCTATCTAATAGACATATGATTAGAGATATGATATTAGTTTCTATCTATTAGAGATGTAATTAAGATTAGATCCTATCTGTTAGGGGCGCCCATCTATATAAGAAGATTGCCGCAAGCTATTGGAATGAAGAAAATAATTAGTTACCCTTTTCTTCCTCTCTCCATCTCCTGTGCGCGTGGGCGAACGGGGCTCCAATGAAAGCTAGCCTATAACAATTTGGTATCAGAGCCACTCACAATGGCTTCCGATGCTGAAGAAATCAAGGCCATGAGGGGCCGAGATTGCATGAGGCTCGCGATGGAGGCCAATGAAGAACTCATGGCAAAGAAGAAGATGAGGGAGCATAGCCTCCTGGAGGTGACATGCGGCGACCTCTTCCACCACATTGACGGCCTGGTCAACGTCCCTAAGGAGGACTCTGTCGTTGATATACTCCTCCTCGACACGCCCGCGTCCGGTAGCCCGCTCTCCGCGTGCATCATCGATGTCGGCCACAACACCAAGCCGGCACCCTGGCCGGCGACACTGCAGCCGATGCTAATGGCGCCGCCTTCCACTCAAGGCAAAGTGGCGTTCTTCGATGCACCAGCCCTCTTCGTCACACCCCAACTCAGATCCGGCCACCTCCTACCGCGCCGCCACTGCCGCGCACTCGTGAGCCCCCGCGCCGGATCCCGCCACCAGATAAACCAGATTGGGGCTCTCCTGTGGCCGCTTGCTCGAATTCGGGCTTTGCGCCTGCCAGCGATGTTGCCTCTCCTCTACCGCCGGCGCCTTCAAGCTCCATCCACCGCTCCTCTTGCTACTACTCGGATTGCCGAAGCCCGTAGCTGTAGATGTGCGTCTCCCCGAGGCCTTCCTCCTTCGCCGCCGAACCGGCCTGCACTACGGCTTTGTCTGCCTCCTCTATGACCTCCTCCGTAGCAAACTCGACGAGGCCCTCACCCTTGAGATTGTCGTCGACGCCGTCAACATTGAGATGTTGGATGGTCTTCGGCCGCCGTCGCCTGCTTGATCTGACTGTTAGAGTTAATCTTGTTGTTTACGTGTTTTCTCAATCATGTGCATGTGTAGAGGAGTGAGTTAGTTTGATTAGAGAGAGTCACGGTTTGCATGTAAGTGAATGCATGCAACAAGCCCTAGCTTGCAGGTGCATGTTGGCTTGGAGGAGTGGCCGAGTCAAGTGGAACTCGGAGCCATGGCGTGAGAGGTGATCGGCTAGCTCATAGCATGCATGTGTTAGTTAGTGGTGCTTTGCTTGTAGGTAGATGTGGCTTGCATGTAGGTAGTCACGTAGTGTTCGGCTAAGCCGTGCGGCCGGAACGTGGCGAGTGTTCGGTTGAACCGTTGCTTAACTAGTGCATGAGTGTGGTTATATAAGCATGTAACCAGATTACTTGATGGTGTGTGGAGAATAGAGAGTGCATTTGGTGCTGGTGTGCAGTGCCGAGACAAATACTTCTCTTGTGTGTGTCTTTCAGTTAGTATACTCCATTGTGTGTGTGTGATCTTGTGAGCTGGGCTATCAGTGGTATCAGAGCCATGTCCAGTGAAGGTGTGTACACGCCGTCGGGCCGCCGTGGCAGCAGCAGCGACAACGGCGTCGACGGTGACCATGCTGGCCATGAGCTGGTCATGCAGCAAGTGAAGGAGGCGGGGGTGACAGTGCGCTACCCCATGCTATCGAAAAACAACTATAGGGTGTGGGTGGTGAAGATGAAGATCTTCATGCGTGCACAAGGTGTGTGGGCGGCAGTGGAGGGCGATGAAGTGGTCGATGAGAGGAAAGACCAAATGGCTCGCACCGCCATTGTCCAAGCCGTGCCGGAGGCTGTGGTGCTGGCCATAGCCGAGAAGGAGACGACAAAGGAGGCTTGGGACGCACTCAAGGAGATGCACATTGGAGAAGAGCGAGTTCGGAAGGCGAATGTACAGACTCTCAAGAGGGAACTTGAGAGGATGTACAGGGAAGATGCGGAGACAATCGGTGAGTATGCTATGAAGCTGACCACCGTTGTTAACAAGATATGTGCACTTGGTACCAAGGTGGAGGAGACCGCCGTGGTGGAGAAGCTTCTACATTCTGTCCTCGACAAATTCCAACACATTGTTAGCACCATAGAACAATGGGGCAATGTGATGAAGATGTCCGTGATGGAGGCCATTGGACGCTTGAAGGCATATGAAGCGTCCTTGGTGGGGCAACGTCGTGACAAGGAAGGGGAGCAGCAGCTGTTGCTCACTCACGCCGAGTGGGAGGCCAAGGTTGCTGAGGAGAAGAAAAGCAATGAGGCCTCTGGTGGCAACGTCAAGAAGAAGTACCGTGGCAAGTTCGACAAGTCGAAGATTGAGTGCCACAACGGTGGTGAGTTCGGACACTTCGCTGACGAGTGCGACGAGCCGAAGAAGGTGACCAAGGTAGTGGCGCAGCTTGCCATTGCAGATGCGGATGATGAGCCCACATTGCTATGAAACCCGATGTGGAGGTGAAGAATAAATCGGCCCAACAAGATTAAGGGGGGTGATTGTTAGAGTTAATCTTGTTGTTTACGTGTTTTCTCAATCATGTGCGTGTGTAGAGGAGTGAGTTAGTTTGATTAGCGAGAGTCACGGTTTGCATGTAAGTGAATGCACGCAACAAGTCCTAGCTTGCAGGTGCACGTTGGCTTGGAGGAATGGCTGAGTCAAGTGGAGCTCAGAGCCATGGTGTGAGAAGTGGATCGGCTAGCTCATAGCATGCATGTGTTAGTTAGTGGTGCTTTGCATGTAGGTAGTCACGTAGTGTTCGGCTGAGCCGTGCGGTCGGAACGTGGCAAGTGTTCGGTTGAGCCGTTGCTTAACTAGTGCATGAGTGTGGTTATATAAGCATGTAATCAGATTACTTGATGGTGTGTGGAGAATAGAGTGCATTTGGTGCTGGTGTGCAGTGCCGAGACAAATACTTCTCTCGTGTGTGTCTTTTAGTTAGTATACTCCATTATGTGTGTGATCTTGTGAGCTGGGCTATCAGTGACCATCATCCGTCACCATCGTTGGCCTCCCGTTCGTCAACGCCTATCTGCCCTCTGCGTCGCCTAGGTTAGCTGGTTGCCGGACCCAACTGCCGGCCGCCGCACCGGCTGCCGCCCTCCCATTGCCTCCCAATCTCCGCTGCCTGAGACGAAAGTCTCGGTTGAGACCTTGGATCATATTTGATCCTTTTGTATTAGTTCCCGAAAAAAAGGCAACCCCTTTGATTGGATGGAGCTCATCTCCCTACAGGGTAAGACCAACTTCTTTGAGAAGCGCATCGTTGACTACCAGAAGGCTGCCGTCATGTCTAGCCTCAACGGCGGCGCCACCTACAACGAGGACTTCGGATCGCTCTTATCTTCGAGTACTTGGTCCACAATCTCGCCAGCCTCACCTCCTCCCCTGATGTCACCTTCTCCGAACCCCAGAGCAAGTGCTCCCAAGACCACAGCTGCGCGCCCTACTTTCCATGTGCGACCAAGAGGTGGGGTCCACCTGCAGGCGTGTTGACGCAACAAAATAGGTTAGACGCGAGCCCTGTCATCAACAATGATTTTCTGGGACTGCAACCATGGCCAGCAGCTGGAGGATGAGTTGTATGTCTGAGAGGGGTGTAATGTCATGGATGTGAGCCCTGAGCCCAATCAGTTTATTATTAGAAAGTTAGATATTAGTTTCTATTTGTTAGAGATATGATAAAAAATTAGATTCTATCTGTTAAGAGAGCCCATCTATATAAGAGGGCTGCCATATGATATTGGAACGAAGAAAAGAATCAGTTACGCTTTTCCTCCTCCTCTATCCATCTGCTGTGCGCGTGAGCGCACGGGGCTCCAATGAAAGCTAGCCCATAACAACCATGTCATTTGGTTTAGTATGGTCTTTTGCATGCAGAGTCTTCCTTGTAGTTTTTTATTAGATCACGTGATCACATGGTCCATTTTTCCCCCAGCTTTTCTCTGGCAATTGATGCGGTACAATATCCTTCAACTGCTGAAGAACCTTAGATTGCATTCAAATGGAAAAGAGATCACAGATAATGACATATTGGTGTGGGCTAACAAGAAAGTAAAGGATTCTGGAAAGCATTCAAGAATGGAAAGTTTCAAGGTTTGTGTCTTTAATATATTTTCTAATGTGCATCACTCTTCATCATATCATATCATATATTTACTTGCCGTTAAGTTGCTTCATTTTTTGTTCTTCAGTGATTTGAAATGCTCAAGTACTGTTTGATCTTAAAAATACAATCAACTTACGGTTGTTATGCTACTTTTTCTAACTAGAACAATTTTTCTAGTTGAAGTTGGCTTCTATTAATCCAGTAATATTCAATTGTAACTACATTTCAACAATGTCATTGTCAAGTACACTGCTAGTCCGAAGGGCCACTTGCATAGCTACTGTTACTTACTATCACTTCTATGAAGTACAATGGTTTCAATTACAATTCTCTGTTTTTCTTTTCTCAAACTTTCTGTTCAGATTTATGCATTAAATTACATGTACTAATTACAGGATAGAAGCCTTTCAAGTGGCATATTTTTCCTCAATTTACTCCGTGCTGTGGAGCCTCGAGTTGTGAATTGGAGTCTTGTAACCAAAGGAGAAAAAGGTTGATGTCTCATGTCTCTGATGCTTCTGCAAATTTCCCTAGTCCCCCATTATTCATATTTCAATCAGTTCTTATATATATGGAATTATGAACCTCCATGTCCTTCTTAATGAAATAAAAGCTAGCACACCCAAATCCCTCAGGTCTTTTTTTTTCTTAGAGAAAATTCTTAGGTCTTATAATTGGTTTGAATTATATCCCATTATTGTACTTCTTGCATTCTATCCTTATACGTAACAACCTTTTGTATTCATGTTTGCTAATTTTTATAGCCAAAATGTTTTGTGCAAATCACTAAATTGACTAACAGTATGACCTACATATTAGTTCTTGCTGTGCATGTTTTGTCAGAGCTTGCTTCCTAAAAATTATACATTGTTTCTGTATAGATGAAGAAAAGCAAATGAATGCTTCATACATCATCTCTGTGGCTAGAAAGCTTGGTTGCTCCATCTTCTTGCTACCAGAAGATATTCTGGAGGTAAGAAATTTGATTGAAAGAAAAAAATTGTTTCTCACATTTTTTTCTCACAATGACATTTATGGATGTTCTTCATAAATTTTAGTTTGTACAAGAAAATGTATTGGTAAGCTGTAAATATGTTTCTTTTTCGGTGTACTTCTACTAGCACAAATACTAAAAGAGCCACATAGGAAAATTTTTAGCTGTAAATCTGTTTCTTTTTCAGCCTATGTTTTTTTTTCAAAGTTGGGTTTTATGATAAATGTTCTCAAATATATCATTTTGATTGGTGCGATATCGAATTTCAAAATATCAGTTTGTATGCCTACTAAACCCAATTTGTTAGTGTGCTCCCAAACAACCAAGTTTTGCACAATAGTAATCCCTTTTTCTCTTGTGTTATCAGCAAATTAACATTTGCAATATGATTTTTTTCGATTTGTCTCAGGTGAACCAGAAGATGATGCTGACTTTGACAGCAAGCATCATGTACTGGCATTTGAAAAGGCCAGCATCATATTCATTGGACACTGAAAACGGAAGTTCATGCGAGACAGGCTCCACCTCAACTTCAGATGATTCTGCATCTGAATCATCGATCGATGATAGCGGAACTAGATAGATGAAGGGAAATGGTCTGACTGCTATTTTCAAAACCCGGATTCATCCCATAAAGCGTTGGTTATGTTCTTGATTCTTTGCTGTAATTTGGAGAGCAAATGCATTCAAGAGTGAGGGGACAGGATGGTAAAGAGTTTTGGGTGTTTCGTTTGAGGTTTTGCAGTGTGCAGATTGATTCGGTGAGCAATGTGTAACATCCTGTAAATATTGACGCAGGTAGCCAATATCTTTAACATCATATAGTGGCAGTGGTTTTTTCTCTCTCAAAATTCACATACATTGGTTTGTTCTTGAGCACTTTCGTTTTTTAACATATGCGGGTGATCCAAGTTGCCGTTTGGGTGGAAAGTTTAGGACTTGATGTGTTCTATGTAAGGGGTGAAGCACATCATATCCTAGGATCAATCTCTCTGTCAACAGGCTACGGCTAGGTTGTCGACAAAATTAGTAGTATAAAAGAAGTGACATTTTGCTCTTCATTAGTAGTTTCGCACTTCACAAATCCTCAAACGAAACACCGAAACACCAAAAATTGATTTGGTGTTAGGTTCTACATTAGTACTAGTTAAAAACTACTGTTGAAATTGTTAGCTACAAACCTGACAGCGACAAACTTGTGTTACAAGTTAAACATGTTCTTTTCAGTTTCTCAAAATGGCTTTTGACTTTTGCTACAGTATCTAACTTTTAAACGGAGTATTTTTTTTAAGATGGAGTCTACAAGTTAATTATAGTACACGTTAAAAGTTCAACATCTGTACCATCCAAAATCGTAAGCAAATATCTCTCTCCGTAATCTTTGTCGCAAACAGCTAAAATTCAAAAATTTCAGCCAAAAATCATAAGCCGTAGCCAAAAAGAACAAGCCCAAAGCACTCGCACACTCCATACATTGATTTGTGTATGCTCGCTTGTAAAAAGGTACTGACAAGACTGAAATAATGATCATATATAACATCTATAAAATTAATTAGCTATCCACATGTGACGAGAGATACTCTCTCTATCTGCAAATGTAGGTCGTTGTGGATTCTGTGCGATCAAATTTTTTCAAGTTTTGTTCATTAAGGGCGTCCCCAACAGTCCTAGCTAAGTACTAACTAGGAGACTTCCACATCATTTGTAGAGTACACACTAAAAGCTAGTATTTTAAATGACTAACTATAATGATAGCTATTTGTGTTTTTAATGCTTGCATGTGCACAGAGAAAATAAGGATGTACTACGCATCATCTTTATGCCTCTTTGTGTGGAGGCTATACAAGAGAAAACAATAAACATCTCATCTCAATTTAACCAAATAAAGATAAGGTGTAAAATAGCTTAAGTCATTATCAAAGCACACAATGACAACGACTAACTGACAATACAATAAGATGCAGTTGTGCCAACTGCTAGCAAATACTACATCATCTCCACAACGATATTGACACGGTTTTGAACAAAACACTGAAATAAGAAGTCCATATGTTACTACATAATGAACTACTAAACATGATTCAGGCCATGCATGTTTATTTCAGGCCACAAAACAAATAGAACAGTTAGCTACATTCGTTGAGGAAGAACCACCAAAAGCCCTAAGTCATCTCACAAACAGCAACCTCCTTCATAGCCTGTTAGAAATGGCAGTCAATTCCTGATGTTTTTTAACCAAACAAACTGGGCAAGAACAAGTTGCCATGTTGCAGAAAGTATCAAGGAGGAAATGGAAATGTCATTTCACATAATCATAAATTGCAGAAAGTCTAAATGAAAATCCTTCAAGCAGGACAATAAGGAGAATACTAGAGAAAAAAACTTAACAAAGAAAAACATACCTCTTAGTATGACACAACCAACCTATCAACGGTTCCTGAAACAAAAAAAGAAAAAATGGTAAATCAGGTTACTCAATATAACTATTTGTATTAACAAGAAAAACAATTCTATGAAAGAGCTTACATGAGGTTATTATGAAAAAATTGACTAGTTATTTTCCCTGCTGCCAAAACGTTGCCAAATGTGCTCAATTAAATCATTTTTCAGTTGGGTATGGACTGAGTGAGCACGGATAGCAGAATTTCTACGTCGAACGTCATCGAAGCTTGGGTTACTATTAGAGGCCTTTTACACTTTGGAGGAAGAACAATTGATGCGCCAGGGACAACATTTAGGTCAATAGGCTCCTTAGCCATTTCTCCCTCATCTTCCACTATCATATTGTGGAGAATGACACAAGCTTTCATGATTTTTCGAATAATCTTTATGCTCCAAGATTGTGCAGGACAACGCACGATGTTGAAGCGAGCTTGTAGAACCCCAAAAGCATGCTCCACATCTTTCCTTGCACCTTCTTGTTCCTTTGCATACAGCTTGTGCTTCTATAGTTGAGGTGAATTTATAGACTTCACAAAGGCTGCCCATTCTGGGTAAATTCCATCGGCAAGGTAATAGCTAGTGTTGTATTGCCTGTTGTTGACAGAAAACTGAACCTGGGGAGCTTCACCCTTTATCGCTTCAAGAAACAAAGGGGACTGATTGAGTACGTTGATGTCATTGTTGGACCCAGCAACACCAAAGATTGCATGAAAAATATAGAGGTCATATGAAGCTACCACTTCTAGGATGATGGTTGGGACTCTATAGCGACCGGTGGTATATTGCCCCTTCCATGCTGTTGGACAATTTTCCCACCGCCAGTGCATGCAGTCAATGCTACCTAACATTCCAGGGAATCCACGAGACTCCCCAACTTGGAGCAAATGCTCCATGTCTTCAGCTGTGGGGTGTCGCAGGTATTCAGCGCTGAATACATTGATCACCCTTTGCACAAAGTTTTCCAAGCACTCCAGTGCAGTGCTCTCTGCAACCTTCAAGTACTCATCAAGCATGTCAACTGCAGTCCCATATGCAAACATACGGATTGCTGCTGTGCACTTCTGCAATGGTGAGAGCCCTAGGCGATTAGTAAAGTCTACCCTTTGAGTGAGATAGGGAGACCAACTACCTAGGGCATCCACTATGTGTAAAAAAACATGTCTTCTCATCCGAAATCTTCTACGGAACATTGCATCAGAATATAGAGGATCTTCAGCAAATTAATCAGCCACAAGTTGTTGATGAGCACCTTCACGGTTCCTGTTGATGTACTTTCTTGGACCACTTCGACGCCTAGATGAACCACCTTCCAACTTGGCCTTTCTTCACATCTATCCACCCAGCAAAAGAGTCAAGGACATGTTGCTCGGCCATGAACTCTTCTAAGGTGTATATCTCAGCAGGGTCAATAGAATCATCGGACTGATCTGACATGTTTGGAGACAAGTTGAGGATGGAGAGTTTGGGCTGCTATGCATAGATGCAGCTATACTGGACTGGTATATATACAAAGGACTACTGTGTTTGGAGTGCAATATATAGATGCAGCTTGGACTGCTATACTGGACTGTATTGGTACTGTAACTATGTATTGGTATTGCAACTATGTGTTGGTACTGTAAGACAACTGTAATGGTATTGCATGATAATTCATAGTGCATTTATACTACATGTTGACTGATTGTAATGGTATTGCATGATAATTTGCAGTGCATTTATACTACATGTTGAGTAATTGTAAACCATGATAGTCACAGGAAGATAATAATCTGGAATTGACAACTACAAAATATATATTAGAACAGGTCTGATAGCAGTGAACAAAATAATGAAAGTACCTTAGTTAGTGTTGCCAACCAATTTGTCCCTTAAAATCGTCAGGCCAATCACATGCTCAGCTATGATCTCCTTCGTCATCTCCCTAGTGTCCATACTCATGAGTTTTTGATATGATTCCAGCAAAGCAGCCTACCTCTTAAGCCTTGCCACTTCAACCTTTGCATCCGAAATGCGATGCTGGGTCTCTAAGAAGTCTTCCTGTCATTTTTTTGCTGCAGCTTGAATATCCATGTATTTCTTTAAATCTTCATTTAAACTGGCATCATCATCCTTAGCTCTACCTTTACCATTGCGCTGTTTCTTAGCTTCTTTTGTCCCTATCAGACGTTCCTTTTCTCCTACATCTCCTGGCATGCCTGAGATGTCCCTTATCTCATCTCCATCATCCAACCTTCTTTTGTTTGATTTATCAAGGTCCTCCAAGACTGCGAGCCACTTGGGTTCATCACGAAGAACCTTCCAGCAGTGCAAAACTGTGAACGGACCACCTTCTTTAGGATAGTCATCCAAATAAAACTGCATAGCTGTGTCTCTCGGCTGGTCATCTGATTGTCCGCTAGCATAAATTGAGGTAGCCTTCTTCCAAGAGGCACAGAAAAATACCACCCATTTCTTAATTTTCTACCAACGATCTTTGAGATGTTTTACCTCTCTTCTCCTATTTGTAGGTGTAGTGCTATTGTATAGTTCATGTACATCACCCCAGTAGCTCTCATTTTTCTTGCAGTTCCCATTGATCGAGTCATTTGAGTGATACAGCCATGCACTCACCTACATTTAGTGTTCAAGATTAGTTGTAGGTTTAAATATTGATGAAAGTCATCAATCAGTACCAAAATCAAAATTTTACTTACCAGCCTCAAGTCTTCATCTGGTTCAAATACAAGACACTTTGCAGTCCTAACATCATTGCCATCATCTATGTTGATGATGGTTTTGCGTTTTGGTCTTGCTTTAGCATGTTGGGTGCCTGAATCACTACTTGGTGGTGCCGATTGTAACTCCTTGCCCACAGGTGGCCATGGTGCTAGGAACGGAACATGAGGAATGAATTGCTGCTGACCAGTTTGGAATAATAGCTCATAAAACCATCAGGCGAGTAGTAATCCATAGCACTGAAAAAATCAAGCAATCAGGTTATTGTCATACCACTGAAAGATCAAGCTACTAAACCAACTGTTTGTAACAGGAAAGCACAAAGAGGAAAAGAAATGCTAAAAGGAAGTGTTACTTCCTAACTAAAAATTGGATGCAATTGCCATAAAGCAGATCATGGTGTTCCTACTATACTGATTTTTTCCTAAACAAAAGGGATTGCAAAAATTGATAAATTTGATTGTTGTGTCCTTCTCCTTGCTCTTTTGTTTAATTTCCCTCCTAAAAGAGCAATAGGATCTAACAAGAGAACTTTCAGTACACCTAATCCGTGCTAGGTACCCAAGTTACAGAATGATAGTAGTATGTGGTGCCTGACGAAAACTTACATAAACTCAACCTGTAGCACTCAATTTTCCCCTAGGTACGCTACTGTAAAGGGAGATTTTAATGAGGATATCACTTCGACTGATATGAACACTCCTCTTGCTACTACCTTGAATGATGTCCAAGGTCTAATTACTCGGGCACATATTCGTCAACTAAATTATTAGGTAAATTCGTTTCTAGGGCTGAGTGTATCACTTAAGAACTCTATAATGCTACCTAATGGAGATGATTTGCTTGTGCTTAGGAATCTAGGTCGGGACAACAAGGACTTGATGATATGTATCAAGGAAAGAGAAGGCAATAACAATAGCCAAAGGAGATGAAGAATTTGTGACCTTCAACTCAAAGAGCTTCGGCCACCCCGTTACTTGATAATGCGTCACCTTTTGGGCCGAGAGTCTTGTATCACCACTTAGCTATTTAAGCCAGGCTATTTGGGCTGATACTATTCATGTGAACAGTACCGCAGTCATTGTAACATCCTGATTTTTGGGATTTTTGAAACCTTGAATTTAAAAATAAATCCTTGGAATTTTCTGGAATTAAATCAAGCTTAAATTGAATTTTTAGAATTTTAAAAGGATTTAATATGATTAAAATATACTTCAACACAAGTTGTAAATATTTTATTTGAGTTCCTTGTGTTGCAAGGAATTTTTTGATATTTTTGGTGAATTTTTAGAATTTATTTGCTATTTTCTAGAGCTCTTTGAAGTTTATTTGGATTTTTGGAATAAAAGAAATCGGCTAAATCCTCTCAGCCGCCCGATCCATCTCCTCCCCACGCGTCGGCTATCTGGCCACTCCCGCTGGCCCTCCTTGCGCCGCACGCCGCCCCACTCTCGCCCGCTCCCCGCCTACCGCGTGTCGGTGCCGCCTCCGCCGCGCGCCGTCCTTCTCCCGCTCTCCCCGCTTTCCGCCGCCGGATGCCCTCCCCACGCCACCTGTCGCCCATCCGCACCGCCTCTCTCCCGCGCGCCTGCTCTCCGCACCGCCCTCAGCTCGCCCCGCGCAAGCCGTCCGATCCGGATCCGCGCCACGTGGCGGCACCCGCTCATCTGCGCCCGCGCGTTCGCACCCGCCCGCGCCCTTCACCGTTCCGCGCCGCCCGATCGCCTCGCCCCGTCCACGCGTCAGTAATCCCGCCCCGCCTCCCTCGCGCGAACCCTAACCCTAGCACACAGCCGCCCGCACCGCGCCCCGCCCCGCCTCGCATCCCCGCCACCCAGCGTGCCACGTGATTGGCATCCGTGCACCCGCGCCCCGCGCCTAACCCTAGCGCCGCCCCGCCCATGCCGTTGGATCTGCCACGCGGTAGCAGCAGCAACGCCACCGCCCTCGCTCCGCTCTGCGCCATCGGATCGCCCCCGCGTCCGTATCCTGGTCGCCCACGTGTCAAGGGCGCGGCTGTCGTCTCCGAGCCGAACTCCCCGCTGCGCTGAAACCCTCCAGACCAACATCGGATTGCACGCTTTAAAAACCGTCGCCCTCGGTTCGCGTGCTCCATCGCGGCCGCCACCCACCTCCGCCTCCTCTTCCGTGCGCCGTCGCCTCTCAGCCCGAGCCGCCGCCACCGTCGCCACCGCCGTGCTTCACCGCCGCCATCGACGCCGTGCGCCAGTTCCCGTCAGAATCCGCCGGATCGCGTCGCCCCGTTCCTTGCCCCGAGCCACGGACGACCTCACGTGTCACCGGTGAGTCGCCGCCGTCTCTGCTACCTCCCTCCTCCGCCGTCGACGACCCCGTGCTCACCGGCCCTCCTCCCCTCTGCCGCACGCCGCGCTCACCGGAGCTCACCCGCACCCGCGCCGCGCAGCGCCGCGCCGGACGCGTCCACCCCCTCCCGCATCGGTCCACGTGCCAGACCGCGCCGCGCCGGCGACGCGTCGCGCGACAAGCCGGGACACGCGTCGTCCATCCAACCTCCGCCGCGCCCGATCCGAGCCGCTCGTCCAGATCTGGACCGGCGCGCCAGATCGTGCCACGCGTCGCCTTCCAGGCCTTCGGATCAAGCCATCGTCGCGCGCCCGAACCAGCCACGTCGGCTATAGCCGTGCCACGTCGCCGCCGACGTGGCGCCAGCCCTACCGCCACGTGTCATGCCACGTCAGCTGCCACATCAGCAAAAACCCACCCCGGGATACCACGTCAGCCCTACCGCCACGTGGCAGCCACGTGTCATGCCACGTCAGCTGCCACATCAGTCAAAACCCACCCCGGATGCCACGTCAGCCCTACCACCACGTGGCAGCCACATGTCATGCCACATCAGCTGCCACATCAGCCAAAACCCACCCCGGGATGCCACGCCGCAGCCCACGCCACCGCCACATCATCCGCGTGCACGCGTTAAGCACCAAGCACCGCCACGTCACCCTTAGCCTCCGCGTCAGCACCCTCGCCCTGTGTGCACTGTTTTGTGGACCGAGTCCACAGTAGACTTGCTTTTCCGTGACCGGGTTCACAACACAGTGCGATTTTTGAATTTCCTGATTTATCTTTAGGGTTTATTTTTCGAGAGCCCGTTCTCCTCCGTTCTAGCTCCGATTGATCCCGTTCTTTTTTCTAAATTCATCTAAAATTGAGTTATAGCTTTTGGTTCTAGTTTCATGATTTTTGGAGTTCATTTGCTTATCATTTTATGTATTTTTCTTGTTTCGATCGTTTTCTCTCTTATTAGATTCTGATTCCGGAGGAGCAAGATCTACGCCCGAAGACCATGAGTACCTCGCTGAGCATAACCAAGGCAAGTCGTGTTCTTTGATCATGTTAAACCTAGTTTGCAATCTATTATTTAATTATTTTATTTTAAATTACATTGCATCGCTATTTTTATTCAAACCCTTGTAGCGGTAGTTATCGTCCCAATTGAATTTATCCCTCCTTGATAATTTGGAATACCATGATACCATTGTCACCATAGGTTGAGAAAGATACTAGTGATGTTATGATATTTGTCACATGGGTTGTACGATAGTATGCTTAGCCTCGCTTAATTTACGATCGGGTTTATTATCGCATGTGAATTATTAATTTGACTTAATGAGATATGTTACTGTGGTTGGTGCCACGTTTATTAAAATTTATGCCATAGCATTGGTGTGTCATTGGCATGGTTACACAAACATGGTTTTGCACTCGGGCGACTGATCGTGCACTAAAGGGGGAAGTGTTGGAGCTCTTCGGGGAATGTGGTAGCCTCGCTCGGCTAGACTTAGGGACTTAACTTTGGGCGTTATTGATCTAAGCTTTACCGTGCAAACCACATGTCTAGTATGGGATGGACCTGGCTGACTAATTTGGGATGTTTCAACTTTAATCTTGCCATTAAGATAAACATGGTTGCTGATTTCCATGTGACGCAAGGGGGGTGTGATGCGAAACCCTAGCGGACGGATTGAGTTGTAACTGAACTTTTGAGATTTATTGATATTTGAGCTTTTTCTTTTATTTTAACGTGTATATGGTCCCCTCTGTCCAAAATTTGAAATATTATCAAACATTTTCCAAATCAAGTGAATTTTGGTGAAATCCTTATTCGTACATCTAAAAGCCTTCAGAAAAAAATTTGAGCAATTTCGGCCACAGGATCAAAAGTTATAGTAGTTTGAATTGAGACCGAATCGAATTCGAGTCCATTTCCGACACCCCTTCAGTAAAACGGGTATAACTTTTGCATACGGAGTCAGAATTCGACGTTCTTGTACTCGTTACAAAGCTAAAGACGGTGTGCATCTAATAAAATCAGCTAGTTGCCCTGCAATACTTTCAAAATTGGCCATATTTAGCCCCAAAATCACGTTGCAAGATTTTGGTTTTCCTTTTTGGTGATTTATTTGGTCTTCCCTTCGAATTTGGGGTTCATCCAGTTGAGAAAGTTCTAGATCTCATCAAAACCTTTCAAACGAGTATATATAAACCATATAAAACTCTACCTTTTTATCGCTTGAGATTAGATGTTGTATCTACTCAATCTAGAGGGTTGTTCGCGGTTTACCGATATCTTTGTTTTGTGCTCTACATCGCACGAATAATCTTATGCCCTTAGAAAGAAGTTTGAATAGTGGATCAAGGCGTCTCTCCTAGTATTTGTTGTGAGGTTCTACTTTACTTATATCAAGTCACATTGATCGTTATGCGTGTGGTAAGAACACTTGTAGGAGTGTGGTAAGATGCTTGAGAGTGTATGATTCCACTTTTCATCACATAATAGTTGATAGGGATAATTCCTTTGTGTTGTCTTTTGTTTTCTATTAACCATGACAGGTGAGTCGTCTGATGTGCAAGAGTGTGTTGTAAAGGAAGAGCTCATAACGCTCTTGGATGAACAACGCACTACCATTAATGAGGATATCGATAGAAAATTTCAAGTTACGACGGATATATTGCAGTGCTCCATCAATGAGAGTGTTGCAGCACACACTACATGCCTGAAAAGAATGGTGAATCGGCCACCAAACAACGGACGTGAGTATGAATATGATGCAGCCCAAGATCTTAAGGTGGGAGATAATAATAAGAGGCGAAATCGTGACGCTCAAGATGCACATCTACGACACCGCCTACAACGCAACCGTCATGGTATGGGAGGTAATGATTTTCAGCACCACAATGCTCGTGCTAATGATGACCCATTTGTTAAAGTTAAATTTACCATACCATCTTTTACGGGTGTTTATGACACTGAAATTTATCTAGATTGGGAGATGACAATTGAATAAAAATTTAATGCCCATCTAGTTCTTGAAATGCATAAAGTCAGACAAGCTACTAGTGAATTTAAAGATTTTGCTATCCTTTGGTGGAGTCAGGTAGTTCATTCCGGTTTAACACCTGATACATGTGATAGATTGAAGGTAGCTATGCGTGCTAGATTTGTTCCTCCTGCTTTTAAACGTGATATGCGTAAGAAATTGCAGCGCTTAGACCAAGGTAATAAATCTATCGAGAAATATTATCAAGAACTACAAATAGGCATGCTGCGTTGTAATGTTATAGAGGATGATGAGGATAAGATGACTCGTTTTTAAGGGGGCTTAAGGCGTGAAATTTAGGACATAGTTGATTACAAGAAGTATAATGATATCAATAGGTTGTTCTAGCTTACTTTTTTAGTAGAAAAAGAATTGCAAGAAAGACAACAATAGAATAGGAGCAACTATGGAAGTACTTTTGCATCGAGGTCAACACCAGGGCATAGGAAGGCAGCCCCACCTCCTGCTTTCCGGTCTGCTGCCCCCTCCGTGAGTAGGGCGCGTTCAGCAGCACCACCACCACCGTCACGCGCACCTGAGACGAGCAAATCCACTAGTGTGCAAATATCAGCTTAGAGCTCTTCATCCGTTGCTTCCACGGGTCGTACGACGGGGATTATATGCCACCGTTATAAAGAGATATGATACGTCATGAAAAATTACCCAAGTCAGCGAGCGTACATTGCGACAGAAGACGGTGGATATGTAAGTGCTAGTGATATTGAGGATGAATATGATTTTGAAGCTAACCTTGTAGGTAATGATGATGATTCAGAGGAACATAGCGAAGGAGGGAAAACTTTAGGTACTGCTGCTACGGAGAATTATAGGACCATAATTCTGTAGCGAGTGTTGAGCACTCAAAGATAGCAAGCGGAGAAGCTACAGCGCCATAATTTATTTCAGATGTTCCTCATCGTCAAGGAGTGTCGTGTTCGTGTCATAATCGATGGTGAGAGTTGTAATAACTTGGTGAGTTTAGATTTGGTTAAGAAGTTTGGCTTGACCACACGTGCACATCCTTATCCATACCACATTTAGTGGTTCAATAACAGTAGTAAGGTAAAGGTAGCACAATCTGAGAGTATATTTTTCCATTAGTTCCTATCTTGATACAGCTGATTTCGATGTAGTGACTATACAACCTTGCTCACTTTTATTAGGTCATCTGGGAATTTGATACCGACGCAACTCATCATGGTAGAAGTAATAAGTACTCTCTAATGCACAAAGGAAAGAAAATAAGTTTACTACCTTTGACACGTGCTGAAATTGTGCAATGTGAAAATAGATAGCTGCAAATGAGAGGAAAGAAAATGAACATAAACATGAATCTGAAAATCAGCAAGTGGTGAAGAACATTTTTCCACATAAGAAAGAGAAGTTGGTACCTAGTTCTAAGACTGAGGGAATTAAATTAAAGGGTTGTGTCATGCTTGCAACAAAATATGATCTTGCTAAAATTGTCGATAATGATATGCCATGCTATGCTTTGATATGCAAAAACGCTTTATTTTCATTTGATGATGCATCTAGCTCTTTGTTGTCTCACGGTCATTAATCTTTTGCGGTATATGAGGATATGTTTTCACTGAATTACCCCAGGATCGCCACCTATTAGAGGGATTGAACATCAAATTGACTTAATTCGGGAGCGATTTTGCCAAGTCAGACGCGATAGAACCAATCCGGAGGAGACTAAGAAAATTCAACGACTAGTCCAAGATCTTTTGGACCGAGGGTATGTACGAGAAAGCCTGAGTCCTTGTATTGCTCCTGTTCTTTTGGTCTCTAAGAAAGACAGTAGTTGGCGTATGTGTGTTGATTGTAGGGCCATTAATAATATCACAATACGATATCGTCATCCTATTCCCAAGTTGGACGACATGCTAGATGAGTTGAGTGGTTCTATTATTTTCACAAAGATTGACTTGCGTAGCGAGTACCACCAGATTAGAATGAAATTAGAAGATGAATGAAAAACAGCGTTTAAAACTAAATTCGGGCTATATAAGTGGTTGGTGATGCCTTTTGGTTTAACTAATACACCTAGCACTTTCATGCATTTGATGAACGAAGTTTTACGTGCTTTCATTGAAAAATTTGTAATGGTTTATTTTGATGATATTCTGATATATAGCAAGTCATATGAAGTACACTCGAATCACTTACGTGATGTTTTTAATGCTTTGTGAGATGCACGTTTATTTGGTAACCTTGAGAAGTGCACCTTTTGCACCGATCGAGTATCGTTTCTTGGCTATGTTGTTACTTCACAGGGCATTGAAGTTGATTAGGCCAAGATCATCGCTATCCAGAGTTGATCGCCTCCGAAAACGGTCACACAAGTGCGGAGTTTTCTCGGACTTGTTGGCTTCTATCGGTCTTTTGTTCGAGATTTCAGCACCATCGTTGCACCGTTGAATGAACTTACAAAGAAGAAAGTTCCTTTTACTTGGGGCATCATACAACAACATGCTTTCGACACTCTCAAAGATAAGTTAACATACACCCCTTTGCTTCAACTCCTTGATATTTGTAAGACTTTTGAATTAGAATGTGAGGCTAAAGGCATAGGTCTTCGTGGTGTATTAATTCAAGAAGGAAAATATGTTGCTTACTTTATTGAAAAATTAAGTGGACCTAGTTTGAACTATTCTACCTATGATAAAAATTATATGATCTAGTTCGAACTTTGGAAATATGGTAACATTATTTATGGCCCAAAGAGTTCATAATACGTTCTGATCATGAGTCTTTAAGTATATTTGAAGTCAAACCAATCTGAACCGTAGACATGCTAAGTGGGTTGAGTTTATTGAGTCCTTTCCTTACGTCATTAAACATAAAAATGGCAAAGAAAATGTAATAACTGATACATTGTCTAGGAGATATACCACGCTTTCACAACTTGACTTCAAAATATTTGGATTAGAGATAATAAAGGAGCAATATGTGCATGATACTGATTTTAAAGATGTGTTGCACAATTGTAAGGAGGGAAAGGGTTGAGATAAATTTATGGTGCATGATGGGTTCTTGTACCGTGCTAACAAGCTATGCATTCCAGCTAGCTCCGTTCGTCTTTTGTTGTTACAGGAGGCATATGAAGGAGGATTGATGGGTCACTTCGGCGTGAAGAAGATCGAGGACATTCTGACCCACTTCATTACCCGCTACACCACGTGCCAAAACTGGACCGGTGATGGAGCTAGTCACAAGTCGGTTCACAGGTCCGACAGGTGGTTTTCAGGTCCGACAACGGTTCAATAGTAATACTATTCTAGTATCTGCTAATAGAATCAATTAAAAAATCAATTGTGGCGTTGTCATCTACTAGACAGTGGCCATGTTTTAAAAATGTTGTGGCTTTTAGTTTTTAGCTATGGCTTTTGGTTGATTGCGAGAGAGATTAATGAAGTAAGAGATACTCATGTTGAGAAACTATTTTGATATGAAAAATAATATTACAATGTATACATCTTTTGGTTACTGCTATATTCATGAGTTTATGCAAGATAATGGGAATGACACAACAATTGATACATACATATACCATGTATATATGTTGTTCTTTTCGCTTACTCCACCGTCACATATCCATGATGAGATATGCCGAAGAAATATTGATAACAAATATATATATACCAAGCATACACGTTGTATTTTTTGTTTAGTACAATTTCATGCTATCAAAAATCGAGGATGGCTTTTTTTGAAGAAGGGGAGGATGATACGGATATACATGCTAATGTTGATGTGACCACGCCACAAACGCATACGACCATAACTCCCAAGAATAAACAAAAGATGAATTCATTTCTTCAGTTTCAATTTGTTTTAAATGAGAATATGATGCTATCTAATGATGAGGACATCCCAGCAACTTCCACATCTAGTGTGCATGAGAATGTTCACGAAGCCGAACATATAAGTACTTGTTAGAAATCTTTTGAAGTCTACTTTTACATGGATCTAACCCCACCTCCAAATTCTTTCTGTGCGCACCGCAATTACCAAAACAATCCGACGCTGACTCAGTCTGACAGGACCAACTTTAAATGCTCATAGATTTCGCATCAAGAGTCCATTTGGAATGTGTGAGTACGGTATGGAAAGCTTATCTCGTCCTCTTTTCAACGGATCTGGCCCCATCGCAAAAGTCATTCTGTGTGCGACGGAATCATCAAAACAATCTTCAATTTCAGAAATAGAGATAGAATCATATATGATTTGATTACTTTCATGTGTTGAAAATTTTTCATAAGCAAAGGACTGGGTGACCCTATAAATAGAGGTTCAATTAGACATGTAACACAGACCACCTTTGAGAAAAATCTATCTACTAAAGTTTGTTTGAATTTATCATTACTAACGAAATTCCATAGGGAATTAGGAGTGTCCTTCAATTAAGATCGTTCAGCTTTTCCGCTAGGAATTGGGTGCACGATAGATCTTCGCTTGGTGGTCGGCGAAATCAACACGAGCGTGTTTTGGTGGATTAAAGAGTGTTCATCCCTTGCACTGGCATTGGAGGATCGCTACGATTCATCAAGACTACCGTGAGTATCCATCCTACGTCGAGAAGATCGGGCGACCCCATATCACATTTCGTTCCAAGCAGTTCCTATAGTGGCTCCTACAAATGACTTATAGAAATCATCTTGAGAAACCACTATATTTGAAAGTCGATTTCTAAAAGACAAAAGTTAGAAGCTGTTTAGAATAGGGCCAATATAACGTAATAAAGCTGCGTATACTTATTATAGTACACCAATGGCTATAGCCGTAGCCCAGTTGGTTCGGCCTAGCGTGGGGAAGGAAGAGGTCTTTAGTTCGATTCCTAAGTGGATCCAGAGAGGAAACCAGACCGGACCAAGATCCGATCCTTGTTTTTTTCTAGGAAACATCTCGTATGATTGGTAGAGAGGAGAGACAAACATGGGAGAAGGTGGATTATGCTTCCATCTGTCCGATTTGGTTTTTCTACTATGATTGGGAGGGGGGAGGGAGAAGGAAGCAACATGAGAGAAGGTGGACCAAGTTTCCATCGGTCCAATCCAGTTTTTCGTACTATGATAGGGTGGAGGCAAGGGAGAAAGAGAAACATGGAAGAAGGTGGACCAAACTACCATCGGTCTGGTCTGATTTTCGTATTATGATTAGGAGGGTTTTTTTACTATAATTGGGAAGTGGAGAGAGAAACATAGGAGAAGGTGGACCAGGCTTCTGCGGTCTGGTCCCATTTTTCCTACTATGATTAGGAGGGAGAGACGGTATGATCTGATTTTTTTGTACTTATAATTGGGAGAGAGAGAGAGAAACGAGAGGATGTGTCAATTTATTGATTGGATCTACTGATAGATATTGTTAAAAAAGTAATATCTACATTTGTTTCTAAGTTTTTGGCTTTTGGACTTTTTTCACTGTTTGGCACTATTTGAGGTTGTTTTGCATTATAACTGTTGTAGGCTTTTTTTGGCATAATTAAAATTTAAAAAATAAAAAATAAAAATAGATTCTCTTATCATGGATAATGCAAAGGAATACGAAAAAAGGCAAAAGAGCCCAAAAGCCAGAAAAAGACGAGATTAAGAAGTTAGAAACTAAAAACTAAAGCCTAATTGAGTAGGGCCATAAACCATCAACTGCAGCTAACAAAACCCTTCCATTATCTTCCACTAAGGGGTGCGTTCGGCACAACTTTTAACCGGCTTATGTTTGTACGGGCTATAGTAACTAGTTGTTAAACGGTGTGTTTTTAAGGTAGATTTATAGGTAAATCATAGTATAAACTGTATCAAGTTAGTTGTACCAATCAAAATCATATACAATTATTTTTCTCTATATATTATCTTTCATGAATAAAATAAAATTTAAAAAATTTAGATATAATCTATAAACCATGTTCCAAAATAACCTACTACCCTAACTGAACGGAATAGTTTAAGCTTGTGATTGGGTAACAAGGCCAGATGGTCAGGTTGACTCCTCGGGATGTACAAAACTTTTCACTCTACCACTTTACTCGCCTTTTCATAATAATCACATGCTGCGATGAGGAGGTAAGCCGCGACTGCCTCGGGCTTGCAACTCCTTGTCCCTCGCTTCAGCTCTGTTCTCGGAGCTCTGGCAGCAGAGCAGACATGCTGCTAGTACTTGGCAATGCCAGTTGGCAGTAGTTAGCCTTATGTTGTCGCATGCGAAACTTGTTTCTGCAATATGACAATTCTTGCGTAGGAGAAACAGATAACAGCCGTGTCTTAGGCTCTCTTTTTTCCTTATAATTTATGATTTATAGTACAGTAACTAGTTTTTAAATAATATATTTTTTAAGATGAAATCAATAGTAAGATAATAGCAAAAAGTATACTAAATTCAGCTGTACCGGCTAAAATCGTATACGATTATTTTTCTCACATCATCGCCTCTTACGAATGCCAAATTCCAAAATTAAACCATAAACTATAATCTACAGCTCAAAAGAACCTACCCTTAATTGCACAAAGAAGCTAGATTTTGCTACCACCTACCAGTGTGATGACTCGAAGTAGACACTACTTATTTCTTTACAACATTGAGTTAGCTACTCTTCAATTCATATCTACAGACTCTCATATCATATTAAGTTTTATACACTATTTTTTTTATAAAAGTTATATATATCAATCAATTCATCTAATGACTTAAACTAATAAAAAGATAAACAATATACTTCGACACAGGCTTTGCAGCATACGTATGGGGAGACACCTTGCCGTGCTGTGCATGCGCGATCACACTCCACATCTACGCGCCGTGGTGCATGCGCGAGAGCAATAACTGTTGAGGACCCCTCGAAGCACGCATGGCATCTCGACTCGAGGGCGTGCAGTGATCATTTCTTCCCTGCTTAATTAGTTCGAACAGCGCGACCTAGTTTTTTTTTCCTCCATTTATTTAAGAGAACGAATATGATCGAGAAGAGAGACATGACCCTTTTCTTTTAGCTGCGCCTGCACCTACTGGCCCATGATATGGAGTATATGCCTGTCATATCTGCCCAATTGGACAAGTTAGTTCGTTGTCAAAATTCTGGGATGCATGGCAAAGTGAGATAATCCTTAAGTTTAAAGGCCAAACTTGTATCAGATGTTCGAGTTAACTAGCAAATTTACCCGTGCAACTACGTAGCTAGATATTATGATACAGTTGTCTTTAATATACAACTTTAATTCTTATAATTGAAATACAATTGTATTTGTTATATAACTCTAATTTTTATATAATTAATCTGCACCCGTTATAATCCAACCCCACCAAAATAAGTGGTGTGGATCATTCTCTTTTTTTGTTCAATTAATGTGGTAATTTTTAGTTTTTTTCCTTTTTATGATTACTATGCGATTTTCTTAGCTCAAAATGAAGGAGGTGTCTTAAATACCACTAGTTATTTTTATTTATATAAATTAGGGGCCTATGTGGATTGACATCCACTTAGATGCAAAAATTAGTGATTAAGATGTCTAGTTTAGATTAGCCATAGACAAGCTTAAGGACATGGTTTGAGAATAGTGTTTTTCTTTTCTTTTTTAAGAGTGGTTCGAGAATAATGTTGATGCAGCTATGCAGTCTCGGAGAAAAGAAACGCTACTGTTACAAAATACAATGCAGAATTCTCAACAAGATGTGGGGAAAAAATATATGTCGGTCTCGGAAAAAAGCAATACTGTTACAAAACGCAATGCAGAATTCTCAACAAGACATGGGAAAAAAATATAAGTCAATATGAATCTTGACTAGTGCATCAAAAGCAAAATTTTAGAACCATGCTAACGATGTTGGTTGTATGTTCTGGGGAGAAGATATGACGTGTGAATTGTGGTCGATGACAGTTCCAACTTCCATCCAAACAATGGTGTTTATTCCAGGCTAATCCTGTAGCCACTGGTTCAGATAGGAAAAACTGCTACCCAGGCAGGCAGAGTAATGTCCAAACATTGTTGGCAAGGAAGGTTGGAAGTAATGCTAGGGCTACTTGCCTATTTGTACTGTCTCAGACTTTGGAAGCATGCATGCTAGATGACGTTAGCAATCCGGCAAAGGACAGATTTCATTCTATACAAGAAAAAAGGGTGAGTTTTTAAGCAAAATAAGTGATAAATAGGTGTGATAATTTGCACCCTGTGCAATTTCACGCTTCATGATCTGAACTTAAAATTCCACTGTTGTGCCATTTTCGCGAACAGCGTGGTTGTGCCACTCCACATGAACGAAGGCGTTACAACAAGCGCTGAACGTCTCAATTTCTTTGCTACTTGCTCCTTTTTAAAAATAACATTTTGATTTTTACAGATCGTTACTTTTTAAATTTTACGTTATTACATACTAATAAAATTATAATATTATAAAAATATTTTTAATAATAAAGTAATGATATAATTTTTATATAATCAATCTAGATAGTTTTAAATATATTAATGGTCAAATTTTAAAAAATTTAATGATACAGATTGGTAGCATCTTGAAAGTAGGCGTTGATTTTCGATGGAGCAAATTGACATTTGTGCCATTCGAACTACAAGAAAGAAGATACGATCTTTTCTGAAGTTCAGATAAGCTGTGAAGGAAAAACATGCAGAGAATTTGTATGCTTGATTGGCGGAAGATGAGTACCCTCTACTTGCGGCCAAACTAGACGAGTTGGCGCACTTAAGATGGAGCCCAAGGTTGGCTGCCGAATCGTCAGTGCCTGCTGTGAGAGTGACACGAGCCTACACAACACATGGGTTTTATGTTTCTATTTTATTTCCACATCTACACGTGGAATTTAGGCTTAGCTCGACCAGCTGACGTGCCTCTTCTTTTTATCTTCTAAAATCTATTTTTTTAATTTTTAAATAATAATTAGCTTTTAAACAAACTTTTTTAAGATAAGAACTATAATTTAATTGTAGTACATATTGTAAAGATTTTATTTATATATATCAAAATCGTACATAAGTTTTTATTACTTTATACTTTTTTTATAAATAACTTAAAAACTATAAATTAAACCTAAAAAGAACGGATCTATTAATGTAACGTTGAATTTTTTTTTTCTTTTCGGAGATTTGGCTGCAGCTTAACCGTTCATTGCATGGTCGACGACATTGTATTTGCTGCGTAGTGGCACCTGCCTAATATTATTGGAAATTAGGTAACTAAATACAAAGGCCTAGTCAACTTCCGTGTGAAGTCGCCGGGCTTGGAACCGGCCGAGTCAATGCTGGATGGTGGAAATCTCCGATTATTATATTAACACCTCGGGCTTGGCCTTGTGGAAAAGGAAAGGCATAGGAAGCACCGCGACATGCACGGCTAGGCCGTTAGCCGCTTGTAGGAGCAGATCTAAGGATTTGTTTGTATTGATTTGTATTGATATTTTTTTATTAAAATAAATAGTAGTAGTTGAAATAAGTGAATTTTAGAAGAAATATATCTTTAAGCAATAATATCTGACGGTTGCTATAGTTTTGTTTAATTAGGGTCTATTTGATTAATGATCGGATGTTTTGCTTTTTTTTAAAGAATTTCTACTTTTTTCTCTTTTTTTAGTAACTTTAAACCATTTGTCATTGATTTTAGTAATAAATAGACACCTTGTGTTCTCCACTTACTTGGGTTTTTTTGTGGCTTAAAAGTAAGACAAAAAATAAGAGAAATAAAAAACCGCTTTAAAATTTTAGGTGTTTATATTAATTTTTAAAGTAGGAGCCAACGAACGAATAAAGCCCCCATGTAAGTATTAGGGTCATGTGAAACGAAGACTTTTTGCTGTGTCCGGTATAAATCCTCGTTATAGATCCGCCCGTAAGTCGCTTGGCACGCAGCGTTGCCTCGTTAGCATCCATAGGGACCCAACCGGAGACGTTACTTTTTGGTCCAGGGTATTGGTAACGTGTAGAAGGAACCGGCTGACTGAAGCGGCCCCGCTCCAACTGGAAAATTAAAATATATCAGCTTTTTAATTTTAGTTTTTATATATTTAGTTTTTTATTTTTTCTTTTGTTCCTTTACTCTTTTACATTTGTCCGTGAGATCTAACGGTTTATTATTTTTCTCATTTTTTAGTTCTAAAAAACTAACGATCGTTATAGCACATTACAGTCAATAGTTAAAGTTAGAAGCCAGGAATCTTAAACCGGTTAGAACAGCCAAGAACAAGATTGGGAGCCGACGGGCAGCCACAAGGGAAAGGCGATCTGGAGAAGAATTAAGCCCAGAAGCCGAACTTGCAAAGCCGATCCCAGTAACAGTGCAGTGTGTGGGAAGGCTGACAACGGCTACTTCAAGCACGGAGGACTCTCACCACCGCACCAACCAGAGACGTGTTTCGGCTTGGCTTTGCTCCCCAGCGCCGTCACGTGTCTGTCGCAAGTGGCTGGCCGCACTTTCCTTCCAATCCGAAGGAATGAGACGACCCACGCGCCCGGGGCCGCACTCGCCGCTCGTCGCGGGGGCACGCGCCCTTCCGTTCGGCGGGCGGGGCCAGCAACGATAAACCGGCCCACACAGCCTCACCAATCAATTAGTGCTACGAGCTCTGGACGATGCATGGAGCAGTTGAGGCAAAAGAGTACGTACGATTCGTTTAACGTTAATTGCCAAACAATGCCGTTGGAAACACACTCATTAATTGATTCAGGCCGAATACTAATAAACTATTTTAAAATAATTATTCTGATAAATCATTTCAAAATGATGTTGAAAAAATTATTCTACCTACGTATTCAAACGAAGTCATAAGTCACAGCTAGTAAGGCTCCGCTATGGCATTGCGCGCGTTATTTTTTCACAAGTGCTTTCCTCAGCATAGTACAACATGCATAGCAACCACATCACAAAATGACGGACAGATTATCTGTTAATGTAAAACAACCTGACAAGCTGTATAGGCCAGCTGCAAATATCGTTAGCGGATGCACGGAGTAGAGGCTAAGCTAGAGGCAAGAGTACGTAGTACGTACGACTCATTTGCGTTAATTGTCATACAATACCGTTGGAATCCCGCTCACTAATTAGGCCGTACGCCAAGGCCATAGGCGATCTTAGCTCGTTCTTTCTAGCTCACGGCCATTTCCGTATTTGCTTCTGAAAACTATTTTTCAATAAAAAATATACTTTTTATAGTATCTAACTTTTAAATAAAACATCTTTTTAAGATGGAGTCTACTAGTCGATTGTAGTACTATAATAACTTCTTTTATATCGATCAAACTTACAGGCAAGTATCTTTCTCTCTATAAGTTGTTACTATTTATAAACCAAAGCTAATATAAACGGACCCTATGTCTTATGATTTATGGCTTCTCCTAAACAAACAAACAAATGTGATGGTTTCTTCGCTATATGTGTAGATTTTTTTTGGGTTGTAACTTTTAGCTTTTGAGTTTGAGCTGTTCGTGAGAGATTACGAAGAGAGAGACAATCGTATGCGATTTTGGCTGGTATAGCTGAAGTCAGTATAGTGTCTACTACAATTGACTTGTAGACCTTACCTTAAAAAGACACACCGTTTAAGGCTGCGCTCAATATGGCTTCGCGTTGGGCGTTCGGCTTCTACGACGACTTTTTTTACTGTTTGGTTTTTTTTGTTTTTTATTTTTTGTTTTTTTCGTATTCCTTTGCGTTGTTCATGATGAGTTAACATATTTTTTATTTTTATTTTTTTAAAATTAATTATACCAAATAAACCAATATAGCTACAGTAAAAATAAGCTATAAACCACCGTTATTCTAAATACCCTCTAAAAATGAGTTACTGTAGTGCTATATGTAAGCTATAAGTGGATTCAAACCCACCCATATAAAAAGCATTGCAACCAGAGCTTATGTGCCTAGGCTCAACTTCTACACCGGAATAAAACTCTCTACTCAATCAACTCTTTAGGTTGACATCATCCGTATATTAAACTTGGGGAAGTTCACGCCTTCTCGCGCGTGCCACATCGGCGTCGCCCGCCGTTGGCTCCACGTGTGGCGCGCGGGGGTCCCAGCAGGCTAGTTTCATATTACTGTAGGACGGTAACGAGTTTCCTCCTCGCACGCCTAGCCAGTGTCCACCACCCATGGGGAGATTTACTAGGGCTGGACGGTGTTGCTAATTAGCAATTTCGGATGAAAATGTAACACAACTTAGATACTTGTAATGACCTTCCGCTACTTGCTATTTAAAATTTTCGTGAAGACAATAAAAACTAGTAAGAGGAATGATTTTAGAGACAAATAGTTGGAGATATTGTTTGTAGTGTTGTCTCTAGGTGAATTGAATCCTTAGAGACAATCTTAAGAGCCGGACTATTATAGCTTTGTTCTAAAGTGTTGTGATTTTTTGGTTGAAATGACACTGTAGCGATTGCTAGCTTTTTCTGATATATTCAATTAAAGAAAAATAAAAATATTATTATATCTCTATAAATAATACAAAAGAAAAAATCACGTTGAAAACAATATATTCTAAATATTTTTAGTTTCTAAAAATCAAAAGTTATTTCTGTTTGGAAGGGCCTAGATATGCCCTGATCTGTTTTTCTATCATGCGAAGGTGACAGTCTAATAGACAGCACAGTAGAGACGGGTCCTCAAGGAAACTGCCCCATTGTCCCCTTGTCACACCCACTGCTACTGAGCCATGAGATGTCGACAGAGAAACAATACCCTGCTGTCCTGTGAACCTCTCGAGGTCCACACCCGGAGTAGAATAACGAAAGGTACTTACGGCACTTACCTCTGCTGTTTCTAAGCTAAACTATCTGTGGTGAATCTAGAAAGAAATGGACCAGAGGTTACCATACATATTACCACATCTATGTAAAGTCACTTGGTTTAAACTGTAGGGTATTTACTTATGTGTATGTGATTTTTAGTAAAATAAAACTACTTTACGTGGATCTGCCTCTGATTATATAAACAAAATTCTACGTGAAGGAGAGAATAAGAGAGAAGAAAGTCATTGTTCCCTCACATGATGAACGTAGCACATGAACCAACACGTGAGGCAACGACTATGCACACTGTTGGAGAGGAGCAAACCATCGTCCACACAGTTTGTAGGACCCACATGGTGGCGTGGCCTAGACTCGAGGACGCAACCATCGCTACTTCGTCGGCGAACGACTCAGCCACAATAACTAGCGAGGAACATGAGGGCGACTGGCGGCGTGACGGCGAAGAACACGAAAGCGACCCAAAGGGTCACTCAATCTGGCTAAATCCGGCTCGTTGGCCACTGGATCTAGTCGAGCCCAACTGAATCTAGATGTGGGTGCCCTGGATCTGGCCGGGGTCGACAGTAGTAGGGAGAGGGCAGAGGCCGACGTCGATGGCAGAGAGAGCGGTAGGAAGGGAGAGGACGGTGGAGGCGGCGATGGGGGAGGAGACAACGATCAATGTCGGTAGCAGAGAGGGCAGTGACCTACGTCGGTGGGGAGAGAGCGTCGGGGATGGAGTGGACGGTGGAGGCCGCAATGGTGAGGAGAGGGTAGTGGCTGGTGTGGTGGCGAGAGGGTGCGGTCGGTGATGGGGCAAAGAGTGATGGGCGGGAGAGATGGAGTTCTAGGATGGGAGAGAGATGACAAGGGGGAGGGAGGAGTTAGTTGAAGAACCTAACATGTGAGGCCTGTGTTTAGAAAATCATAAAATAATTGATATTAGAGAGTGTGCTAGAGATAATGTATCAGAGATATTATCTCTATAGATGATATGGCAAGTGGTAGAGATAATAGTCATCTAAACTATTGAAGATGTCTTTAGAAGGTTTCTGTAGAAAAATATCAGCAAAAAGAAAAATAATTCCAGATAAATCCTATTGCCCCTGTTTTTTCGGTTGTGTCTAATAGCTTTCGATCTAGTATGAGTGTTTGTGCGAACGAATTAAATATCAATAAGTTGATAAGTTATTTTAAAAAGATTGTCTTGAAAAATTATTTTAAAATAATGATAGAGGAACTGTTATGTTATCTGTTTGAGTTAAACCATATGCGGAAAAGAACTGGTGAGTGGTGCTGCAACGAGCACACCAAGAAAAAGAAAATAAAACCAAAACCCCTTTCTCCCACGCCCCCCACGCTTCCTTTCTGTTCTATTCTCACTCCCCCCACTCGCGCAGCGCGTCGCCATGGTGCTCCTCCTCCTGCTCTTCCTCGCGCTCCCCGTCGCTACTGACGCGCTCACGCCGGACGGCCAGGCACTGCTGGTCTTCAAGGCCGCCGTCCTGCGGGACCCCACGGGGGCCCTCGCCGACTGGGACGCCTCCGCCGCCGACCCCTGCGCGTGGAACGGCGTCTCCTGCGGCGCCGGCACCCGCCGCGTCGTCGCACTCTCCCTCCCCAGGAAGGGCCTCTTCGGCGCGCTCCCGGCTGCCCCTCTTCCCGACTCCTCCGCCACCTCAACCTCCGCAGCAACAGACTCTTCGGCGCGCTCCTGCCGAGCTCCTAGCTGGCGCCGCGGGCTCCAGAGCCTCGTCCTCTACGGGAACGAACTCTACGGCCCCATCCCACGGGATCTCGGGGACCTCCCCTACCTCCAAGTCTTGGACCTCTCCTCCAACACCCTCAATGGCTCCCTCCCTGAGTCGATTTTGAGATGCAGGCGCCTCCGCACGCTGGCGCTCGGCCGGAACAACCTCACTGGCCCGCTGCCTGCGGGGTTCGGACGGGAGCTGTCGGCGCTGGAGCGGCTCGATTTGTCCTACAACCGGTTCTCCGGCGCCATCCCGGACGATATCGGAAACCTGTCCAGGCTCCAGGGGACGGTGGACCTGTCGCACAACGACTTCTCCGGGCCGATTCCGGCGAGTCTTGGGAAATTGCCGGAGAAGGTGTACATCGATCTCACGTACAACAATTTGTCCGGGCCGATTCCGCAGAACGGGGCGCTCGAGAACCGGGGGCCGACGGCGTTCGTCGGCAACCCGGGGCTGTGCGGGCCGCCGCTCAAGAACCCGTGCTCACCGGACGCCATGCCATCGTCCAACCCGTTCGTGCCGAAGGATGGGGAGTCGGCGCCCGCTGGTGCCGGGGGTAATGGGAATGGGGGGAGCAAGGGGTTGGGGAAGGCTGCCATTGTGGCCATTGTGCTGAGTGATGTGGTGGGGATCTTGATCATTGCGCTGGTGTTCTTCTACTGCTATTGGAGGGCGGTTTCCTCCAAGGAGAAGGGACATGGTGGGGCTGGCTCTAAAGGGTCGAGGTGTGGCAAGGATTGCGGCTGTTTTAGCAGGATGAGTCCGAGACACCGCCGGACAATGCAGAGCAGTACGACCTCGTGGCGTTGGACCGCAAGTGAGGTTCGATCTTGATGAGCTGCTCAAGGCATCGGCGCTTGTGCTGGGGAAGAGTGGGATCGGGATTGTGTATAAGGTGGTCCTTGAGGACGGGCTCACGATGGCAGTTAGGCGGCTTGGCGAGGGCGGGTTGCAGAGGTTTAAGGAGTTTCAGACTGAGGTTGAGGCTATTGGCAAGGTCCGGCATCCCAACATTGTTACCCTGAGGGCTTACTACTGGTCTTTTGATGAGAAGTTACTGATATATGATTACATCCCTAACGGCAGCCTCTCTGCAGCAATTCATGGTATGTGCTTGCTTTAGTGACTTACATTGAGCTCTACAATGCCTACGCTGCATCCTCTTTTGTTGATCTTTGTTGTTTCATAGAACCGACTTATGAAAAGTTCCATCGTTGAGTCATCTCTTTGTGTAGGTTAGATTCTGATTCATTAATTTAGTGCACTAGGACACTAATTAGGTATGCCTTTGGTACATAACACTTTCTTTAGTTTTACAAATTAGTACTGGGAATTCAATTGGTATCAACTTTTTTATTTCGCTATGATCTTCGATTGATAGTTTATATAGTTTGGTGCATTGTTGTGTCATTTGGTTTCTGATAGCTGGCAAAAGTGACTTCATTCATTTCATTCTGATATGATCATTGCTATTTTGCACTTGTACCTACTCAATTGTATAGCTCTTCTCATTATTCAGAAGTTTGGAGCAAATATTACGGTTTACATCCTCACCCCATAGTTGTCCTGTGGTTATTTCAAGCTAGTAAGGCCTTTGCTGATTGGCTTTGGTAATTTGCTATTGCTTTCAGGTAAACCTGGGACAATGACGTTCACACCATTGCCATGGGATGGACGTCTAAAGATCATGAAAGGAGTCGCCAAGGGGATGTCTTTCTTGCATGAATTTAGCCCCAAAAAGTACGTACATGGGGACTTGAGGCCAAATAATGTCCTTCTTGGAACAAACATGGAGCCTTGCATTTCAGATTTTGGCCTCGGGAGACTTGCAAACATTGCTGGAGGATCACCTTCCGCACAATCAGACCGAGTTGGTTTAGAAAAGGCTCAGAGTCAGCAGTCAGATGCCTCAGTGAGCCCTCTTGTGAGCAAAGGGTCATGCTATCAAGCACCAGAAGCACTGAAAACACTGAAACCATCACAGAAATGGGATGTCTACTCCTATGGTGTGATCTTGCTCGAAATGATTACCGGCAGATCGCCCATTGTTCTTTTGGAAACTATGCAGATGGACCTTGTTCAATGGGTCCAGTTCTGTATTGAAGAGAAGAAACCATCCGCTGATGTGCTTGATCCTTTCCTCGCCAGGGACTCTGAACGGGAAGATGAGATGATAGCTGTACTCAAAGTCGCTCTCGCTTGTGTTCAGGCTAATCCTGAGCGGAGACCGTCGATGAAGCATGTTGCAGAAACCTTGGAGCGTCTCAATGGTTCAAGCTAGAAGAGTACTGTCATGAAAGGCGGTGGGTGATTTTGGAGAGCATATGATGGTTGTACAGCTCGAGCATGGCAAGGAAGCTTTGGGGGACATCAAGCTCCATTAGTTCACTATGTAAAGTTACCATTTTCCCAGGGCTCACGGACTCTCTTGGGCTCATAACAAGTTAGGTTAGCTTCTGTTAGTTTGCTGTTGTGAGTCGTGTCTCTTGTGGTTGCGTAATAGTAATTGTCGGAACGAGTGGAATTAACAGCGTATATGCTTGCTCTCTGTTACGAGAGAAAGCAAATAGCAGTACAATATCGAGCATTTTCTTTGAAAAACTGAACCATGGATGCCTTTCGCTTTGTTAGTATTATGTAATCCGTGATCTATTCCTGCAATGAAAGCGTGTTTGGCCCAAAATCAAGTACTGCATCTCTAAGCTGGGACTCCTAAAAGCATTGATAATTTGATAGTACTCTTACCTTTGGAGGAGAGAGGTTATGGCAAAGCGCTAAAGTGACAGTGGTCTAGCTGCAGCCTGGTGTACGGTTTACAATTGATGTGCTTATTTTCAGTTAGCCTTTAGGAATTTCTACCTGGCCCCTTTTCAGGGAAAGCGATATGGTACAATTGGAATTTCTACCTGGCCCCTTTTCAAGGGTCACCGTCACTGCTTTTCTTTGCGTAAGCTGCTGCTGTAGAGGAATCTGGCTGTGCTGCTCTAAAACAATACAGTACTACTGTGAAGAGGGAATCTGGCTGTCTTCATGTACTGTGTTGTAAGGCAAGGGCGTTCAGCCGTTCAGTCAAATGCACCGCGAGGCTTGCTGCAGCTTTCGCGCGGTTTGCGTGGCAGTTACAGTTTTGTAACTGCAAGTGCTATTTATTGTACTGGAAGTGTTACGGTGGTCATGCAAAGGAAGTTGCACTTATGCGCTCTGAAGTTTGCGACATAGGAGAACCAGGAGAAGCTCTGGAACGGTCATGTAATACTAGAAGAGAGTCATGGATAAAGTTTTATCTAAATTACAATAACATTTTTACACACACATAACTATAGTGTAAGGTAAAATCTCATTTTTGGACCGAGCCAACAGAAGAATGAGATGGGGTAAGAGATAAGGTCAAAACCAATGCACAGCTAACCAAGAGAGCAAAGGAGATAAGACCGAGCCATTAGCAGCCAGAGGGAGGAGCCAACCATCTCTCCCTCTTCTTAAGCAAGCCTTCCACATAGCATTTATTTCTCACCTCATCCCTAGCTCATTTCCTTCCCCAACCGAAAGCCAAACTAAGTCTAGTCAAGAAACCCACTGCTATTACTAGTCTCAGCCAAGGCAGAGCACCGAACCAAGTAAGGCACACACCACCAACTCAGTCCCAAAACCACCACAGCAAGGCAGCCACAGTGAGGAAGAGAGACAGCCTAGAGGAGAGGAGCTCAAAAGGAGTTGGGGCAGTGTAATATCAGTAGAAAATTTACCAAATAATATAGTCACCTTTGGACCAAAATGCCCCTGAGGCTAACAGCCTCATGAGAAGGGATGAGAAAAAGGGCAAATTTGGTATTTCACAAAGCTGGAGAGTAAAAGTGATAGAAATAGTACTAGATAGTAGTAGCACTAGCAAACTAATAGCCAGTAGTTGTGTCGGTACACACCCGAGTAGATTAGTGAATAGACTTACTAGTGTAGGTGGTTATGTATAAATTAATTGTAGTAAATAATTAATTAATATATGTAATTGCTAAATCTCTCTAAAGAATGCTAGAACACTAATTTTGACATAACGGTTTAGAAGATAAGCTTCCGAGACGGCTGTTGCTCAGTATGGGACAGCATGACCGTCGAACTCACTCTTGCTTATTTGTGATTTTTAGATGAACATTGAAAGCGATATGCACGGACGAGAGTAGCACATTTACTCCATGTGCAAATAATAATTCGCACATCATCTTTAGTTGATATATTTAGATTTTAATGGTATGCTATAGTAGCTAGTGTTAAAAGTATATCTTGACGGAAATTTTAGTCGTGTGTTTCATATGTTTTCTTCCGATAGTTGACGAAATTTATACAATTGCTTCATCTTGTTTGTTAAGCGAACGTTGTATACCGCGTCTTTGGGATTTGCCTAGAGAAGTTACTACTGAAATGTAACAGCGATGGATGTAAATGATACCTCATAAAATAGTGGTAGCATTTTGAACCAGTGGTTAGGCTGGGATGTTACAAGTCAGCATTGCCGACTTGCCACGGTTGACATACATTTATTTTGGATCTCACCTCGACCACTGTACCATGAATGGGAAGGAGCTGGTCCCGGTGCTGGTCGTACTTGTACCAGAAGACCCGTGTGGCTGCTCCCCGGGGACCAGATCCAGATCGGCTTAAACCATCATTGTTCATGCCCTCCATTCACACGCATAACATACCATAAAGTCTAGTACACTCATTATGAAAGCAATGCGTCTAAACTTGGTTGTTGTAGAGTTGCCCTGCCCCCCTGCCATTCACGGAGGAATGCCGCCGTTAAGGTGTACTTAGCACGCATCTTAATGAAGACGAGAGTACAGATGCTGGGGCACTCTTGCCCTGTGGTCCACAAAACGTTTCTTTGAAGACCGAATTGGCCCCAGCCATTCGCTGTACCTGCGTGCTGCGCGAGCTCGACCTCCCGGCCGAACGGCAATGGTGGTCGATCGGGAGAAAGGAGAGGGGGCTGCATATAATTTTTTTGTAGCAAAAGTTATATTGGTTTAATTTACTCTTTTTGCTCGTTTCTACTTTCGTTTGCATGTATTTTATTTAAAAAGGAAATATCATTCACATGTTGGACTTATAAATGATTGATATATAAAGACTGAATTAACTAATATTAAAAACTAAAGTTTAATTGAATGCAATGTGGATAAGTGCACTAAAATTTTCAATATTTAATTAAAATTTCAAATTCTGTATTATAAACTTACATATTTGAAAATACAATTCTTTCTACATAATACATAGGTATTTTTCAAAATTTAATAATATCGTAATTCTACGATCTGATCTTGCCAAACGTAAAATATCCAAATTTGTACCATGATCCTAAAAAACTTGATTAGGATTCACTACACCACAACACATTATTGAGGGCCGAAGTACGTCGGTAAAAATATAAGGGGGCGCTCGTTTTAACGATGGCTTTTGACTGAAATTTCATCAGAATTGGCTTTTTTATGTAGAATGATTTGGCTTTTTGGGCATAATTAATTTTTTAAAAAATGTAAAAATAGAAAAAATATGTTAACCCATTAGGGACAATACAAAGGAACACGGGAAAAAAAAAGAAAATATAAAAAGCCTAAAAGATCTTTAAATCTTCAGAATAGTGAAAAATAGCGAAGTTAGAAGCGAAACAAAAAAACCGAAATGAACTGGGCCTAAAACTACGGCAAATTCTCTGCCGGTGACCCTGGCTACTGTTCTCTGTAGCCGCCAGGAATCACAAGAAGAGCCGAAGGTATGGGCGTACTCTTAATCTGGTACTAAACTCGGATGTGATTTTTTTTTTGAGAGAACTCGGATGTGAGTTGTTGGTTATAATCTTGTTGCATTCATCACTTGTGCTGTCTTTCGCTAAAAAATTAACCGACCTTGGAATTGGAAAGTTCTAGTTATATACAGATGCAGCTTCATACTAGGAATGAGTAGGTATTGAGCTGTAGTCAAAGTGACGGGTAAGGTTTTGTCAATGTGAGTGAAGCTAATTAACAGCTGTAAACTGAGTTGTACCAGTAGAATATAAACTATTGCTGAGTCAGTTACAAAAGGTCGTAGTCAAATGGACTAAGTAAAAGAACAAAAGCCAACATACACGGCTACATGCTTAGATGTACGTGAGCTGTAACAAAATTTTTAATTAGAGTCGGTTACTGAAATCTATACAACACATGTATGTCATTGTAACACAGCTCTTGTATGTGAAAAGTGAGCTCCTCTGTTTCATAAGTTTTCCTTGCTTCTCTAATAGATATAGCCAGCATGATTCCCCTAAAAAGATCTTGCATTTCAACATTGCATTACTTTCCATACATGCCTGAAGTTACCATCGTTTGATAAGCTTTATTAGACTTGTACAATAGCTTCTTTATTTTTGTATTGTGCTGAGGTGAAAAAGGAAACCCTTTTGTTTAGTTGCTAGGTCAGTGGAATTAAAATGTTAATCTTTACATCAACCTTTGGAGAAGTCTTAAGTCCGAGTAAGCCACAAACCTGAAATAGTACTACAGTGTGTATACTCTTTTCTTTTATTTACTGCTTCTACTGTTGTAGGATCGTAGTAAGAGAGGAAAAGCATGTGGGAACTAGTTTCATTGTGCTCCAAAACTACGAGGGCTAGTTTCAGAACATGTACAGTAAGCTAAAAAAAATCTGGGGGAAAGGGCAAAATAGAACAAGTGCAATCCCCACCCTCCTTGTTGATTCCAGTGGTGCTTAAAAAAAAAAAAATCATATGACGCATTTGGATTTGTCAATCACTTGATGCCATATGAACAGGAGAAGATAGAAAATTTGGCTATTGCGGCTATTGTTGGCCCCCTACCACACATGCATCTCTCCAATATTGTCATAGTCTTAAGATCATCAAAATGTTAGTGATATATCCTAGAGATAATCATGGAGATGAATGTATCACTTCTATATTTATGATCTTTTGAATAATATATTATTTTATCTCTTTAATAAATGTCTTTCATATTGATCAACAAGTATGTAACTTGTTCATGTTTTGATGTTATTCTAAATTATCCCTGGTCTTATATCATTATGTAAGACAATTATGATTTACAGATCAGCACATGTATTGATTGATAATCATATTTCACGGATCATGGATATGGGATATCAAATCAATAATGTGGACACATGTTAGAGAACATGATGTTAGATTGACTCAACTGCAGGAATTATTATATTCTTAAGTGTTATTAGTTAATCTTATACTGCATAGTGTATGTAGAATCTTTAGACTTAAAATCGTCATTGTTTTCTGCATGTGTAATAGTTTACTTAAGGGTTACCAAAATTTACTCCGTAATTGGGTGGTTATAAAGGTAGTTTTCAGGTTTATTATGAAACATGCGGAGGAATATAATCGATCAAGATTGAATTTGCCCTTCCTATATAATAGGAGAGATATCTCTGGACCCTTAATATGGTTGGATTAAGAAAGTGTATGACCATGCCGAATGTGGTTGAGAAGTCAATCACAGTTGAGTAATCCACTATAGGTTCAAGTGAATAATCAAGTTATCATAGAATGACACGTTTCTCGCCTTGAGTTTGATCTGGTATCATAAGGTAAAGGGATTGGTACAAAAGTATTATATAGGTTCGTTCGATATGATCTTTATGTATATTTGAGAGTTGTTATATCATGTTAGGGACTACTATCAACTTATGGACCAAAAAAGAGTTTTCGGTCCATGGCCCAATATACATGAACCTACAAGGTCACACACTTAATGGGCTAGAATGATAAGGATTCGATGATGGTCTTCAAGTGGAATATGATCTCTACTTATATCAGATAAAGATCTAATTGGAGGCTATGTAATGAGAGTATAAGGAGAGGTGCGGGGGTTGAGAGAGGTATCCCCAAACACACCCATCGAAACACTAGTTGCCACATCTCATAACCCCTCAGTGCACGCTGGTGATAGCGCCAATGCACGATGTTTCATTCCTAGATGTGTGGATCTCGGTAGAGGCGTTGCTATGACTACGACGCTGATCGGGATAATCGTGAGGATGAGATAGTTGGTTGGAGGAAGACAGTTCGTTGAATCGGTTACTTAAACTCTACTTTTATCGCATCGCGTCTAGTGATAACGATCTATAATCTCTTCGGCATGACTTCCTAGTTTATATGGTAGAAAATTTTAATTTACACTCGTGTAGCTTACCCGCATCCCAACAAAGGGTATCGAGCCATCCTATGTAGTATTTGATATGGATTGGTCGTATATAATTAATATGTGGTGGTAGTAGATTGGATTTATTACTGGTCTAATATGATAGCTTAGATCGATTTATGTTATTGGATTGGTTTAGGGATTGGTTGATAAGATCAATCGGTTTTGGTGATAGTAGGTGGGTTCAGATGAGGTATGAATTGATAGCATCGAGTTGCTGTTCTCTCTAGAAATCTCCTACATCGATCAATATGATTGATCAATAAAAAATTGGGCTGATCAGATTGGTTCGGAATTGGGTTAATGTGATTATAAGTTTAGGTAATTGTACTGTGCATTATAGGTCTTATGTGTTCATATCGCGTGATAGAATTGGATTCTGCACATAACTCGTTTTTGCAAGATTGTGTAAATAGTATGGTCCATTGTGTATGTGATGCATGAATAAGTTTTTCATGGCCTGCGTGTCATGTTGATTTATAGCTATGGGTTACATATTATTGTATAATGGCATGCGTGTCGACTTGTGATGCTTGATATTTTCATATGTAATTTATTGTTAGCTGTTAGAAGTAATAGCTAAGTAGATGAATATGGTCAACTCAAGCATTGATGGCTCGGTGGACAGGAAGCGTGGTGATGAAGATTGCTGTGCTAAGGGCTATACTATATCACAGTTTAATTTGATTTTATTGTGAATGCTTTTATATTCCTGTTATACTGTTATTCATGTTATTACTATCTTGAGTGTTTTTAACATGATAGGATAGTATCCCTTTAGAAAATTAAGTAAAACTTGATGCACTTCCAATAGTTGCATCTATCAAAATTTGATCATTAACTGATAAGTCTACTAAAGTAGGGTGTCATTAATTATCTTAATAAGATAGGGTAAAATTTTGGACACTTCATGCATAATATTGGTTTAACTTGACTAGGATATTAAAATAGTTTTGAATCTAGGGGCATAGTATTAAGACCGAGATATATAAAAGTCACTCAATAAACAAGAGTTACATGTGATGCAATTAGCAAGGGATTGCTTATGTCGCTAGGTTTCTAGTAGTGATGCCAAATCTCACTAGGATTTAGTGAAATATGGATCTTGATTCACTATATATTATTAGAGGGTATATTATTTTAAACATGTAGTAGGAGTATCTCTTGTTAAATCCTCTTCCACAGCCAAAGCATGAGACACACACAAGAGCAATGGGTATTAGAGACTTATATGATTGACTCTAGTGTAAGTGAGATATTGTTAGTGATATACTCTAAAGGTAATCATGGAAATGATTATATCACTTTTATGTTTATGATCTTTTGAAGAATATGTTATTTTATCCATTGAATAAATGCCTTTCATATTGATCAACAAGTATGTGACTTGTTCATGGAATTATTTATTTATGTTTTGATGTTATTCTAAATTTTTTTTCTGATCTTATATCATTATGTGGGACAATTATAATTTACAGATTAGCACTTGGTACTGATCGATGATCTTGTTTCATAGATCATGAATATAGGATATCAAATCAATAATATGGACACATGTTACAGAATATGATGTTGGATTGGCCCACCATGAGAAACTACAGGAATTATTATATTCTTAAGTGTCATTTGTTGGTCTTATACATAGTGTATGTATGATTCTTAAACTTGAGATTGTCATTGTTTTCTACATGTGTAAAAGTTACTTAGAGGTTATCAAAAACTAGTACGTGACTGGGTGGTCATAAAGGTAGTTTTCGGATTTACTATGAAACATGCGAAGGAATATGAGCGATGAGGGTGAAAATTGCCCCTCCTATATAAGAGGAGAGATATCTTTAGGCCTTTTGATGTGGTTGGATTAAGAAAGTATATGATCATGCTGAATATAGTTGAAGAGTCAATCATAGCTGAGTAATACACTACAGGTTCTAGTGAAGGATTGAGCTATTATAAGATGGCACGTTTCTCGCTTTACGTTCAATCTGGTATTATAAGGCAAATGGATCGATACAAAAACACTATAAGGTTCGTCCAATATGATCTTTTTGTTTGTTTGGGAGTCATTATGTCCTGCTAGGTACCGCTACCGACTTATGGATCGGAAAAGAGTTTTTGGTTCATGACCAAATATACATAAACCTATAGGGTCACACACTAAATAGGCTGAAATGATAAGGGTTCAGATGATAGTCTCTAAATAGGTTACGATCTATAGTCGTATCGAATAAAGATTCGATTGGAGGCTATATAAGAAGTAGTGTGGGGGCTAAGTGAGGTATCCTAAAACATACCCATCGAAACCCTTGCCGCCACCTCTCATAACTCCTACCATGCGCGCTGGTGCTAGCACGCCGACGTATGGTATTTTATCCCTGGACATGTGGACCTCGGTCGAGGCGCTGCTACGATTACGGTGTTGATCGAGACGATTGCGAGGAAGAGACGGTTGGCCAGAGGATGATTGACTACTTCTACTACACCAATGCACTCTTCGTTGAATCGGCTACTTTAACTCTATTTTTGCTGCACTACATGTGTAGTGGTAATGATCTATAATCTCTTACTCACATGGCTATTATGAGGTAGACAATTTTACTTTGCGCTAGTGTAATCTATCCACATCCCAACACAAAACTGGTGCAATTTGTACCATTTCAGGTCAGTGAAATTGAAAACTGTTGCAATCTGAAACTATAACTTTGCATTGTTTTCTTGCTGTCATGTTGAAAATTGTGTTGGTTCCAGTTTTCATTTCTTTTGTGAGAATTTCATCATGTTGATTCCAAAAATTTGATGCTTATTCTTGACTTTTAATTAGTAAAAGCAAGAGAAAAATTAATTTTTCTATTTTTTTCTTATTGGTTGCAAGAACACCACCAAGATTTTAGTTGCAGACGCTCTTGAAGTGCATGGAAGCTTTTGGTAAATCGTACAATTGCAAGGATGTTAATGGTACCTTTTGGCTATGTATTCCCTTGTTGGAATATAATGCTAGCTACTAGTGAAACAATTTCTTTTGGCAAGAATGGGTAAGAGGGTATTGGACTAGACATGCATCTCAGCTAGCTAGCTGGATGTGGTTTTATGTATTGTATGATAGTTGGATGATGGCATTGTCTAACACATATTGATATGGAGTCGTCGCTTTTCTCGGCGTAGGATTGGATACTCATGAGAGTTTTGATGAATCGTAATGATCCTCCAATGCTAGTGCAAGGAACGAACACTCTTTAATCTGTCAAAACACGCTCACGTTGATTTTGCCAACCACCAAGAGAAGATTTATCGTGCACCCAATTCCTAGCAGAAAGGTTGAATAATCTTGATTGAAAAACACTCCTAATTCCCTATAGAATTTTGACAGTAATGATGAACTTGAATAAAATTTAGTAGATTAATTTTTATCAAAAGGTGGTGTGCCTTACAAGAGACGTGTGGCCATGTATATATAGCCCCCAAAGCAACTCATGTACGCATCCTAGGGCCGGCGGAATTGCACTTGGACAAGTCAACTCCAATTCTGCTAAGAGAACAAGATTATCTCCAACTCCTAACTTATCTAGTCAAAATCATTTATTAACAAAAGGTTTGGATGCAAGACTTCAACTATTACATGACTGTGAGCTAGCCATATAAAACATGAACACGACTCAACTAGCTCATGTTCAGAACGTGAACGCATGGACATTTTCTCTCCATCTTTTGGTCGCATGATTTTGATCAATTTGGTGCTCCTCCATGGCTTTGGCGTTGGCCTTCCTCTCGGTGCCATCTTCTTTATTCTCATTTTCATTTTAGGGTTGTACAGATCGAGTATGTGCCTGCATATAATTAAATAAAATAGTAGTAGCTTTATATCTTTAAGTATAATAATTAAGGACCCAATATAATTAGAGTTCACCTAGCAATATTTAATGCAGCTCAATAATTCTTTTCAATCAAATAATATATTTAATTGAGAAGCGCTACGCATGTCTGTATCCGTATCATCCTCCCCTTCTTCAAGAAAAGACGTCCTCGACTTTTGATATTCTAAAATTGTACTAAATAAAGAATACAACATGTATGCATGGTATATGTATTTATCATTAACACTTCTTCTGCTTAGCACATCATGAACATCTAAAGGTTTAGTAAACGAAAAGAACAACATATATGTATAGTATGTGTATGAATCAATTATTGTGTTATTCTCATTACTTTGCATAACCCGATTAGTATAACAGTGACCAAAAAATATATGCATTGCAATGTTATCTTTCACATCATCTGTATGTATTACAATATTGTCATTCACATCATTCTCCCTAATATAAGAAAAAGTCATCCTCGACTTTTCTAAGGACATAGGCAAGATATCAAAAGGTAAAACCCGATCAAATTGTTTAAATATGAGGAGAAAATTTTTAGTGACTTCCATGCTTCAATCAAGCGCTACTTTGATTACTTGTACATGATTGCACATCAAAGGGTAAACAAGTAGGCTTAAGAATCTTTTAAAATAGCAAGCACTATATTGACACTCATTTCATTGTAGTCATGACATGGCACAAAAGATTGTTTATTCACGATATGCAATTTAAATTCAACAAGCATATCACATGTAATGCATATTCGGTAAACATAAAACTTATCATTTATACCATAATCTCCAATCAATTTGAATTTATATATAAAGGCATAAGTACTAGCTAGTGATTTTAAACATAAAATTCCTGTAAGGTTCTCAATTACATTAGATAGCTCTTTAGGATCATCAAATATAATATAGTATAAAGAATCTCTAGGAGATATCCTAGTAAAAACTTTCTTGTGAGTAATCAATTCCACGTTATGTAAATTGAGCAAAGAATTTTTGATTGATCACATGGAATTTTTGAGTAATCAATTTCACATTTCAGAGCATGGAATTTTTGATTGATCACATGAGTTCTCACAATTACTCACCTTTTCATAATTAAATTCAACACCGTATTGTTATCTTTATTGTTCTCATCAGTTGATGTAGGTGCTATAGTTATCAACTCTTCGTGATGAAATAATGGAGTAGCAAGTACTTCATCTCCTCCTGTGGTTATCTCCTCATCTTTTGCTTCCAATGGTGCCGGTTGTTAAATACTCAACTTCTTGTCTTCAATATTAACCTACACAATATGAGAAACAACACTAGAAATAGATATTAATGTGTTAGTTTCATAATCAAGCTCACCTTGTCTATCTCTCTTTTCTTTCAGTGTATCTCTCACACTCTTATTGATGCTCTCAATATCACATATGGTAGAATGACACAGCTCACTCTTTTTACCACTTTCACTTAATTTGGCTATGTGGCTCTCATCCTTACATGTGTTTTGATGTATCTTAGGTGCTATATGTAGCTTCAAAATAGTACTATATAGCTTCTTGACCGAAGGAAAAGTCATATGTTTGGTAATCTTCTCATGGTCACACTAGTAGGGCAGAAGAACTGAAGTGTGAATATGGAGGAAACTATGGTGTACGTCTTTTTTCTATTTCAATAGCATAATTCATAAGTTCTTACACACTACCAAAATATTTATGTTGAAGTGTAGCGGCGATCTTAGAATTTAATCTTCCTTTGAAGTATGCCTTCTCCTTTAATACACTAGTGACACCAGCATGACATAATGCATCTTGTAGCTCAAAATAATATTCTTGAATAGTATTACTCCCTTGTGCGATACTCTCCAGATGGTGAAGCAATTCCCATGTATAATAGGATGGCACAAATTCATGCCTCATTCAAATCTGATCATGATTTAATGAATTCTTTTCCAAATAGTTGTTGCCACTAACTGTAAGCATATTCTTCAACTTCTTTAGTGGCACGTATCACCTCTTGATCGTTTGCGTAGCTTCTGAAATCTAAGCATTTTCTCTATTCACCATTCCCACTCAAGTGCTCCTCTGGATCTTTACTTCCATAAAAGGAATAAAACTATCTTCTTCTTGTTGTGGATGAAGTGCCCACACAATATCATTCATAATGTTCGTGTGTAGCACTTTCATTTGTTGGTTCATCTCAATGCACATATCTTACGTGGAACTGTTGATCTCCACCTTGAGTTGCTCTTCTAAGGTGGAAGTAGTGGTAGCGAACTCATTGTGCAAAGTTCCTACAAAGCTTGAAATTGAAAATGAGTCACCGGGCATTCAGATCATGCTCCTCTCCCATATTATCATCTCTACCTGACATGGTGTAACATCCTATTTTTCAGAGCATTTTTAAAGCTTTTAAAATAAAATTCACTATATAGATTTTTTGGAATTAATTTAAGATTAAAATGAGTTTTTATTGATTAAAAGAATTTAATGTAATTAAAATAAACATTAACGTATGCTGAAAATATTTTATTTGGTTTCTTATGTCTTAAGGAATTTTCTGAGAATTTTTGGGTTTATTTGATATTTTCTAGAGCTCCTTTTATTTTATTTGGATTTCTGAAAAAGAAAAATCTCAAAAACCCATAGACAGTACCGGTCCAGCCCATTCCTGTTCAAGTCGGCCCACTCGCCCGCAGCAGCCCGATCCTTTCCCTGCCACATGTCGGCTATCCGGCCGCCCCGCTTCGCGCCTGTTGGATCCCGCCGAACGCTACGCATAAGCCATTGGGAGTTCCCCGCACTGTGCAACCGTGTGTTCTCGCTCGCTCGTTCGATCCACACCACATGGCACTGTTCACCGTCGTCTGGGCGCAGGACTCCATCACCGCCGTCCGCTCCGTGCATGCCTCAGCGTGCGTGTCCAACCCGGACTCCTCGCCGTCTTCGAGCCGGTTTCCCTCCTGCTCTATGCAAAAATGCCACGTGTTGCCTCCGGCTTTCGCACCCTAGAGCCACCATCGAGCCTTATCATGAGAATCACTGCTCTCGCCGCTCATGCACGACCGCCGGAAAAGCAAGAGAGCAACAAAGAAAAGAGCAACCAAAGGAAACCACAACTACGAGTACTCACCAGCCTCTAAGAGCTCAGGGTAATTCTTTCGCATTTGATCCTCAAGTTCCCACATTGCCTCCTTCTCAGACTAATTCGTCCAGAGAACCTTCACATACTTGATGGTCTTCCTCCTCAAGACCAGCTCCAATGTATCTAGGATACGCATCAGTCGACTCTCCACAGTGAGGTCCTGATCCACCGTGACCTGCTCCAGATCTATCTTGTGTTTGGGGTCCCGCAGATATTTCCTCAGCATAGACACATGGAAGACATTACACTCCACTCAACGAGCTCGGCAACTCCAATCGGTAAGCCAAGCTGCCCACGTGAGCAACCATTGAAAAAGGGCCGATGTACCGCGGGCTAAGCTTCCCGGTGGTACAAAACCGAACAGTGCCCTTGGTTGGCGATACACGAAGGAGCACAAGGTCACCAACCGCAAACTCCAACTCTTGGCGCCGAACATCCACATAACTCTTTTGTCGGCTCTGAGTGGCCAATAGGTTCTGACGAACCTCCTGCACCTTCTCCGCAGTCTGCTGAACAAAGTCCGGGCCAAGTAAAGACCTCTAGCCCACCGCATCCCAATAAAGAGGGGAAACACACCTCTGACCATACAAAGCCTCAAAAAGAGCCATCTTGATACTCTTCCACACTAAAATCTCAGGAACACCCCTCCGAGATCCTCTTCCGCACTTCTGAAAGGAGTCGATCGTGCTGCTGAGCCTCACGACAACGCTCGGGAATGGCAGACTGGATGATCATCTGCTTCTCGACCTGTGTGACTCTAGTGAAGCAGAAGGAGATATCCATCCTCTCAAACTCTGAGATCAAGGGCATCGCTGTCTAAGAAACTCTTGTCCTGCTCAAAGCGTTAGCCACCACGTTAGCCTTGTCAGGGTAATACTAGATCGTCAGATTATAATATTTGATCAACTCCAACCACCTCCACTGCCTCAAATTCAGCTCTCGCTGAGTGAATATGTACTTAAGACTCTTATGATTGGAAAAGATATCACATTGTTCCCCATACAAGTAATGCCTCCAAGACTTCGAAGCAAAGACAACTGCTGCCAACTAGAGATCATGAGTATGATAGTTCTGCTCATGAGCCTTCCACTGTTTGGAAGCATAAGCAATAACTCGGTCTTCCTATATCAACACACAATTAAGACCAATCCGTGAAGCATCTGTGTATACCGTGAAACGCTTGCCACTCTCGGGCAAGGATAAGATGGGTGCATTCACTAGCTTGTTCTTTAGAGTCTGAAAGCCAGCCTCACAATCATACGTCCACACAAAAGGAACCCCCTTTTGCGTGAGTCTGGTCATGACTTGGCGATGATGGAGAAGTCCTGCACGAATCACCAATAATGACCGGCAAGGCCAAGGAAACTCTGGATCTCTGACACATTAGTTGGCCTCTGCCACTACACCACCGCAGCGACATTCTTCGGATCCACTATGATACCATGCTGACTAATGGTATGACTAAGAAATCCCACCTCGGACAGCAAGAAAGCATATTTCTTTAGCTTCGCGTAATACTTATTCCTCTGAAGGGCATCCAGGACCAGACTGAGATGTAACTCATGATCCTCCTCCGTCTTGGAATAAACCAAGATGTCATCGATAAAAACCACCACAAAAGAATCCAGGTACTCGTGGAGCATCCTGTTCATGGCTTCCATAAAGACAGTAGGGGCATTTGTCAGTCCAAAAGACATAACAACAAACTCAAAATGCCCATACCTTGTGCTGAAAGTTGTCTTCTCTATATCCTCCTCCCTGATCCGCAGTTGGTGATACCTATAATGCAAATCAATCTTCGAGAATACCTTGGCACTCCTCAGCTGATCGAAGAGATCTTCAATATGAGGCAATTGGTATTTGTTTTTGATCGTCACTTGGTTAAGTACTCGATAATCCACACAGAGCCTCTTGGTTGCATCGTTCTTCCCCACAAACAAAACCAGAGCAGCCCAAGGCGACGTGCTTGATCTAATAAACCCCTTAGCTAGGAGTTCATCCAACTGCTTCTTCAACGCCACCTGCTCAACAGGTGCCATCCGATACAGGGACATATAGATAGGCCTAGTGGCGGACCTAGGATTTTACCAAAGGGTATACCGCACCAAAATTTTCATATGCAATTCGGTAAAATCATTTACCAATTCGGTAAATAATTGTAAAATTTGCACCGTAATTCAGTATACAGGCATTAAAATAATATGATAAGTCTTAAATGTACTGCATAACAAGGCACCGTAATATGCACTGCATAAGTAACCCCATAGAGAGTGAAATGCAACTATGCAATTGTCCACTTAAAATTCAACAACCTTGTTTAATTACAATTTGTGAAAGTATAGTCCAAATTTGCAGGTCCAAGAAGGGTCAGTGTATATGTACTCTTTAGAAGGTTAATCACCTAGGATCTAGGAAAGGGAAAAATAGGACAATACGGAAAGAATAAAATCTTGTGTAATAAAGAATGCTAACAGCATTAACAAGCGAATGACCAAGAACTTGACATGCTGCTCTATGGGGAAAGAACTACAGTTTGTGTGTGCGTGGGTTTGGGCAAACATGACATGTAACATCATTCAAAAGTTAAAGTATAATCGTATCAAAGATCATGCTCAGATGGTTCATTGACTACAAACCAATCCAATGCTCAAAATTATGCAATGGTCCCCAAGGTCTACATGAATTATTTGAATTTGAGGGCACTTGTTGGAGTTCCCCAAAGTCTATATGAACAATTACAGAAGAATCGGAAACTTTTCCTAACAAGTATTGTTCATGTACAAGTAGACTAGTCGGAGTTTGGAGATCTAACCTTGAAGGGACGCCCGAGTTGGTGCTTGGGGAGTGACACTAGCGACGGATCCGGAGTGGTGGTGCAAGATCATGACGACAACGATGCAGGGCCAAGATCCGAGCGGCGGAAAGACAGAAAAGGTAGAGCGGCGGTGCTAGATCCAGGTGGGCTAGGGATACAGGACGGAGGCGACGCGGACACACCGCCAAGAGCACGCGGAGGCGGACGAGGCACTGAGAGTACCACGAGCTAGGGCTATGGGACAAAGGTGACATGAGGATCCATAGGGAAGCGGCGATGAGGCCAAAGCGGGAGAACGTCGTCTCGAGGGCGGGGCCTTCGGTGTGTGGAGGAAGGCCGTGGACGAAGAGCTGGTGGTGGGAGGGGGAGGCGGCGGCGGCACAGAGGCGCGAGGCAGCGCGGGGTCAGCGGCGCCTGGCGCCCGTGAGGAACGCGAGGAGACGCCATATGAACGCGAGGAACGCGAGGAGACGCCATACTAAGTTCGGCTGGGCCCCAGGGTATGCCGTGGCCCACCCGGCATACCCTCTGGGTCCGCCCCTAGATAGGCCATGTACCCGGAACAAGCTCAATGCGGAATTTGCAATTGAAAAGACAAGTTCCCTAAAGAGCAATTTAATACTCACTTAAGTTACAAAGAAGTATATGTCGTTCAAGAATGTGTACCTCTTTTAACTTTAACCAACAATATCTTTATAAAATTTTCAATTGATCATATGAAAATGATATGAATACAGCTGAATGCACATGCTTTACTTCTGATAAAAAATTATATTATCCTAACACGTAAATTAGCTTGCCTAGCCCACGTCGTCGGATCCACCTCCGCGCCCTTGGTTCTGCCGCACACCCAGTAGAGTTTTGTTTTTTTATAGGGTGGTGAAATTTATTTTTTGTTAGATTGATTTTTTCTGTTTTTGCGAGAGATTTTTGGAGAGGTATAAGGAGGAGTTGAAAGGGGCAGATGAACCACCACCACTAACTCTCCCTTTTAAGTAGTATTGATATTTTGTGTCGAAAATCACTTTCATAATATTATACTTTTATTAGCTTTCACAACACAATGCAATAAATTGGTCATCAAAGTTATGTTTAATAGACTATGTGAATGCCTAAAATGACGTTTGTGAGCAGGGGAAGTAGATTACATATAGACCAAGATCGAGCGTAGGCTAGGTGATTGTGAAATGACAAATAAGTGATTGTGATTCTTGCATGCAAGCATCCTGGGTCTATCTCCCGTAGGAGTGCAAACGGGTCAAGTTTTGTCTGACCGATCCGGTATCGAATTCAGTTGGTAGCGAATTCGGTAAGCTGGTTTGGTATCTGGTTGGATTTGGTATATTATACAGATATTTATATATGGATTCGGTAGCGAATTCGTATAGTTGCTATCTGATCGAATATCTTCGGATTCGATCACTCGAATAGTATCCGAATAACTATCCAAGCCAACCGTTGTCCGCACTACGTTGCCGCCGCACGCCGGTCGTCGCCCATCGCTCTTTGCCCAGCCGGCCCATGCGCTCGACGCTCCGTGAGACCGTGATTGACTCTCGAGTCTCCCGTCTCCCGTGGCCGCGACCTGTGAGTACTGAGGCCCGTGACTACTGTGTTATGGCTTGTTTTTCATCTTTTTTTCGTTACAAATCCACATGCAGTAATTGGTGAATGCGTGAGTACTAAGGCCCGGATTTTTATTGATGTGACTACTTAGTGCAATGCTGAGTATTTTATTGCAAACCATTATTTTATACGGATTCTTGTTTTTCATCTTTTTACTACACAAAAGTGTTAGCATACAGTTTATTGACCATGTTATCGAGAAATTTCAAATCTCAAATTTTGTTGGATTTGTTGCTTTTATGTGATTCAGTAAATGGTCACAATTTGTTGAGAGTGATGCTCAGTATGAAATATTTTATCATATTAGTCTTCGATAACCTTTCTTAAGAACAAACTGAATATTATCCGACGGTACTGTATTCAATTCCAAATCCAAGGAAAATATATGGGTTAGAATACGGTTTAAGCAATATCCGTCCGAATCTGATCCGATTGCACCCCTAATCTCCCGCCTCATTTGAGCGTAGACTAGGGTTTTTTCACAATAAATTTTGATTGCAGCTCCTGCATGGAATTTCCACGCTTGAAGTAATGTCCCGCCTTGGCGCCTAGCAGGTGCGGAGCCACCGGAGGGCTTTGTCAGGCTCTAGCCTACCCTTCGGCGCCCGACGCCCCACCCCCTCCCACCTCATCAACATCCGTCGCGCCAGTCGTGGTGACAAGGCGGGAGCATGAGCTCCCCTTCTTCCCTCGTGCGGCGAGATCAAGCTCATCATCTGCATCCAAGAAGCAGTATCTCTCGGCTTTTTTTCTTGGAGTTGGAATCTTTGGGGGTCAGGGTAGGGGTCGGATTCTTGATTTTGGGTGGGAATCTTGGTTCTTGCCGGAGTTTTGCTCATGGAGAGGAGGGAGATGAGCCGCAGGTGGTTGCCGAAGCCGCTCGATTTCTTCATTTGGGTGAGCAGCGACCGAGGAGCTGGACTGGAGTGGTGTTGCGTCTGAGGGAGAGGCATGAGCTGGGAGTGGCCGACTGGATTTGATTCGGGAGGAGGCTGGGGTGACCGGAGTGGCCAAGTGGGGAGTGGCCGATTGGACATGATTTGGGAGGGGACTACTCAAGAACCCAATTTCATGGCATTGATTGAGTTGTTCAGAAGCATTGTTCAAATTACTTCTTGTACTAGTAGCACTGTTGCATATGCTTTCTGCATTTCGACATGATTACCTTGCCTATTTATCTGAGATAAACACCAATCCTTTTATGAACTACAGTTTGTAATATGTACAGGTAGATGATTTCATTTTAAAAAATATTACATGCTGATGATCAAGTAGCTTAACATAATCATTAATTTCCATGAAGTAATTAGTACCATGACAAAGAAGCAAGCTTCTGTGTGATAACCTACTTCGTATTCAATGTCTGCTCAGTCAGTTTATCGCACAAAATACTTTAGCTCTTCCTACAAAGTCAAGTGTTTTGTTGCTTTCTCTTCATGTTTCACGCTTGATCGCTAACTGATTGCATCTCTTTATTCTAGTAGAAATTCAACAATATTATATAAATAATTTTCCAGAAGTAGAATAGTCATCTTCAAATTCAATTTGGTCCTAGAAGTTGTAACTAGAATAAGAGATTGACCTTTTGTTATTATTCTTATTTTGTCATGGTCCCAATTTTTAGGCTAAAGGTGCTTCTACAGTGCAAGCTCTATCATCTGCTCTTAACAAGTATTATGGATGCCCTGAGGAGTAGTGACTGGACTACAAGGAAAGTAGCCTCTCTAGCTCTATCTAGTATTGATGTTGGTTCTGGATATTTGGTTGTCTCTTTCAGAAATTCCTGCCTTCGCTCCCTTGAACGTTGTAAATTTGACAAGGTCGGTACATTGTGAATGTTCATGATCATTTTCAATTAGTTATCGTATCACTAATTTTGCTATTTTTGACATGTAGATGACTAATCTCTACTCACTAGAAGCATATTTATATATTTCGGAATGCGCTTTCTATTACTAAGCTACTTTCGTTGTATTTATTTCTTTTTGTTTTGTTTCTCTTCTATTCATATATGAATTTAAATTGAATAAAAGTAAAATATTGTGTTTATAATAATATAGCTTAGCGCCTTAGCCTATCCTTAATTTTGTTCCTGACTTTGCTACTGGCGCCTAGCATATTGTGCATACACAACAAGTGGGTGTTAAAAAAAATCCTCCTTTAGTCCAAAAAGAATGTTGTTTTTCAGCGTTTTAGTCCAAGAAGAATGTTGTTTTCCGGCTTGTTATAGTATACGTTCCAAAATAACTCTAGTTCTGACATATTTCCCCTTGGCCATGAACCTCCTCTCCAACTTAAAACTTTGGCCGTTAACCTTGTTGTTACACGTATATTAGAGAATTTATAAAATCATCATATCATAAAAGTTACTTTTGGCGATGACCATGCTCAATATTCTGCGTGCATGCATATCAATGATTAAGGTTCGAAATGTTTGGCTAGTACACAGTGACATTCTTTTGAGAGAACGTAGCAATTGGCTAGTATCCTCCAATTAATTCGCCATCTAGACAGCAGTAGAAATACATTCCATTCTATTTCATTCTATGAAAACGATGTTGATGGCAGTAGCATGTAGAGGTAGGAGTTGGACCATATCATACCAGTATTGTTTAGATTTACTGTGCTTTGGACCACTTCAAACCCACATAACATATTTATGTCGTGCTTAGATCATATCAAACTAATCGGGCCTCCGACTGACCTGAAAAAATACGGCCCAACTTCCAGCTATATGAGCATGCACAACATGGGTCCCGTCAACAATGAGCGGTACGAACTTGCTATTGTTTTCTTTCACTGCTCGTACATTTGTGCACGCGTTGCAACTCTGGCCATAGGCAACCACGTGTATACGGACCAAATCCTCTGGTGAGACATGGTCGAAAGCTATCAGCGTTTCCTTAGCAAACCTTGCAAATGATTTCTCCATCGTAGAGAAAGAGCGTCTTTCGGTTCAGTCATATGCTTGGAGCATTTTGTGGTCCGGTCGATCTTTGAGGTAGTTAATTACAGAAATTCGATTCATACTTGCAAGGGCATCATGGATAATAAGCAATTAATGTACTCGCTGACGACTTACGGATTCCACCAAAGAAAACACCATACGTGTACAATTTTTCATATGAAGCTGGTAAGAATAATGAGACTGGATCGAGCATTCTCTGAATAAGAACATATACATCACCTTAATAAACCAGTTCAGAATTGATTAGGTTTCGCTCTAAACGGTTTTAATTTTAGATGTTTTTTTACTTTCGAACTTATATGAATCAGAAGCCACTTAGAACGGCTTCTAATTTCGGCTTCTTTTGACTTTTTTAGCTTTTTTCGGTTCTTTGCTTTTCCTTTTTTTTCTCTTATTCTTTTGCATTATGTGTGATGGTATCATGGTTTTTTAATTTTTTTCTCAAATTTTTCCTATTTTTTCTAAAAAAAAAAGTAATAGTCACTACAGTATAATTTCAGCCAGAAACTTAAGTCAAAAGCTAGTTAGAGCACTACCTTATTTTTTTAGAGCTAGGAGGGGCACACTCCAGCTTCAATTATTGGAATGAAACGAGTTCATTACAAGTACCAAACAATTCAGAATTATGCATGAAAAATAAAAAAACTGCTTGGTTTCCCCAGTCTCTCTCTTGGGCTCTCGTGACAACTTTTTGCCCAGAGGAAACTAGGCCCGCCGCCAGCCACTCTGGCAGGGGTGTCCACCCCCAGCCCCTCCTCCCCCCTCCTGTTCCCCCCAGCCCCCCTCACACTAGGTGGGGCAGGCCAAGGCCCTGACCTCATTGCCGACCCACCCTACTGCTACATCACCGACAAAGAGTCTACCCTAAGGCCCTCCAGCTACCGGATCTGCATCTCCCACCCTCGATCCAGCCTACCACCCACCAGATCTGCTGCTAGGTCTCCTCTTTGGCCCATGGTCTACCCCGCTGGTTTGCCTGATGTCGTAGGTCATCACTGGCTCCAGGAGACTTGGCTGAATCCCTACCTCCGAAGCTGTCTCAAAAGGGCCAGACCTCCAGCCCCATAAGTAATGGCTCCTACACTACATGACACTGAAATCCGCTCTCAAATCCCTCAAGATTTCCCACGGGTCAACTCCTATATGCGCAGAGTCACCTTCATAAATGACATTCAACCCAGCATTGAAGTTCCTGTTAGAGCATGTGGCCATGTCTAGGTTAGATGATGAATAATTGACAACGTTGGTTATAATTTTACTTATTGTGTGTTGCGTGTGCGGATTGATGTTCGCGTGTACGGTCTGTCGTATGTTGCATGATACGCTCGTGTGAGGTATTGTGCGGATTGACTTGAGTCAAGTCGTGGACTTGTGCTCGTACGTGGTTGTTTGTTTATTCATGCGTAGGTGTTGCTTGAGGCGGAACATGGTCGATGACGGGACTGAAACTAGGTTCGAGTGGAACTGATGTTTCGGGACTAAGTTATGGGAGGAACTGAGGTCCTATCGGTCAAGGATGTCATGCGGGATATTCAGGCTAGAGAACAATGCACATGGAGATGACGTGACGTTGGAGGCGCGGAGATGCGTCAAGGCGGAGGCATGCGGCAAGGCTGCATGTGCCCGGATAGAGCGTATACGAGTTGTATACGGATTAGAGTTAGTTTTGTATACGGAGTGGCCGCATGTGGCCGTGAGTTTGAAAAGAAAAAGGAGTCGTATACGAGTCCGTGGCGTAAAGAGTCCGAATAGGAGATCATATTGGGTTTATTAGTTGAGTTCGGAAGGGATATAAATATCTGTGTTCAGCCAATGTATTGTACGGGGCTTTTGAGAGAAATAACAGGGAGGAGTGCACGGCTTTGTCTGGCCGGGGCTTTTGGAAAAAGATTTGTCGGCGATTTTTCTTTGCGTCGTTCGGCAGCGTCATCTTCGACTCGTTGTCCTGTTCTGCCGTTGTTTTTTATCGGAACTAAAAAGGGACGACGCTGATCGACGTACTCGATTTTACCGATTGCTTGCGCACGGATTTGAGGTACGTTGGTTGTTACATTACTTGCATGCATACATGATCTGCGGCGTGGCCTTGAGCTGAAAAAACAGAGCTCTGAGCTACTAGAAAAAGGAAAGAAAAGATTTGCATGCATGCATTACGTGACATGAGTTTTCTCTTGTTTTGAGCCTGAGACGTTGCATGCATGGTCTGTGCATAAAGAAAAGTAGTAGTGTTTTATGCTTCCAAAAAGAAAAACAATACGTGCTCTTGTTTGTTATCTACTCCAACAGGAAGGTGCAAAGGAGACTAGTTCTAGAGGAGAGAAGAAAAGGGGATTAGTATATGGTAATTAGTTGAGGCTCATTACTCCCTTTCTGCATTACGTAGGTAGTGATTTATGCATGCATGGGTGAAAGTTAATTTTCATTGCTTCGCTTATATTATGACTAGAAGTTATAACTTTTGATTTAATTCATCTAATATAGTTAGAGCATCAAGTTTGTAATCTGAAAAGTCTGGTTGATTAATTCCTAACAGTTTTTACTTAATCGTATAATTAGGGCTTAATCAATTTTCGTCTCTATTTGCTAAGCGAGTTTGTTTATTTTATATCTCGAGTTCTAGACCTCCGTTTGACGTGATTCCAGTTGGGTTAGTTCAATAAATTTGTCTAGTTTATTCTGACAAAGTTTAAGGTCAATCGGAGTTACGAGTTTTTATCGAGATCAGTTTTAGTGAGATCGCAGTGTTCTGTCCGGTTTGTTTAAACGCAGCTTAAATAGGTTTTGTTTCTAGGGTTGAGTTTTCAAATTTATTTTTAACTTCCGCAATCATTCACCCCCCTCTGATTACCTATTTTAGTGTGTATCGATCCTACAGTTCCTCACTGCTTTAAATCACTGGTGGTTGTGCCTCCTCATCCACTTCAAACAAGACCAGCAGATGTTCACTCCCTGCCACTCAACTCCCACTGTTAGAAGCCTTTGGCGTCGTAGGAAGATGCAAAGTCAAGCGACGCAGCATCTTCAACACCCTGCAACTACCACCCCTCGGCCATAGTGGAAGCCCATCAAACCCACGTACTAGTGGCGTCGGGAATGCAGCAGTAGATGCCCCCTTTGCCGTATTCAAGACAGCGCCATGCCCCAACCACAGTGCATTCCTCGAGCACACAAAAGGTCAGGGCTTCAATTGCCTTGCCCTCAACCACCGCGCTTCCGTCTGTAGAGACCCAACCAAGTGTATCTGCTACCTTCACTTTGGCCGCAAAGCTTCCCGCTGCCACTCGCCTACCCAGACAACCGCCCCCGTAATGGCTCAGTGACCGACCTCCAAGCAGTCCACCCTCGGTGCTATTCCCTCGGCTTTGGCACCCTCCCCCCATCATAGGGCCACACCGGCGAGTTCCACAAGCCATGGCCAACCCCAACCTCGGCAACCCGGCCACCTGCCCGTCAGAGGATGTGTGCATCATTCGCGCCAATGCTGAGCTTCAGAGGGAGCTCCACAGGTAGGAGACCTACTCGGTCATCATCTGGCTAGCCAGAACTAGGCCGAACATCAACCTCTGAATTGCAATGGAGGCTACCAGGAGGCACTTCAACCTAAGGTCAGCCGACTTCATGGTTCACCACCACAACCCAGAAAACATCTTGGTCAACTTTGAGCACAGGCACCACAGGGATGAACTAATCTACCGTGATCAGTTCCACTTTCATGACTTGGAGTTCCACGTCCGACCTTGGAAGCCTTTCCAACATGCTTTCGGGGCAGCTCTCCAAATCCACCTGCTTGTGCCTTGAGGGAATCCCCCTACACGCATGTAATCAATTCGGAGGTTACAGGCAGGGTCATCGGTAACAAATGTGCCCTAGATCGCGTCAATGAAAGCTCTCTGCAATAGAAAGATGCCTGCATACTCAACTTGTGGGCATGGATAGCAAAATCCAAGCTCCATCCCAAAGGTGACGTGGCTCACCTTCACTGATGATGGCACCATAACTGCCTCCTCTTCAGGAGCTAGCCATGTTCAACCCTAGCGCTGCAAAGAAGGGTCTGACCATCAGGGTGCTACTGCACCTTGACTTCATCAAAGACTTCTCGCCGGCTCTGCTTGAGACTGACTTTGGCACCGCAGACTACATGTTATTCATCTCGGTCAAGCATGGCCTCTCCTGGTGCCTTGGTGTCATTGACGACACGTAGAGTCGGCAGACTCCTAGCCTCAGCATAATGATGTCGACTCTGCTCGGGGGAGAGAGGCACCACTGGCATCCCCCACCACGCAAGGGCTAGAAGGCCAGCCCCTGACACCTATCGTGATGATACCAGGCAAGCACTACAACGACGACGACAACGAACAACACCAGCAACGCAAGCACATCTACCATAGTAGTCGAAGAACCTTGAACCTTGATCGGGCCCATGCTGGTCGAAGATCCTTGAACCTTGATCGGGCCCATGGTGGGAAGTCCCATGATAGTCCCAGGGACCGCTCCCCTTATACTCGTCGCGCTGCCATGGGAGACCGCCGAAGACAACACTTAGAGCTGGCTAGCTAGTGGCGGACCTAGGATTTTACCAAAGGGTATACCGCACCAAAATTTTCATATGCAATTCGGTAAAATCATTTACCAATTCGGTAAATAATTGTAAAATTTGCACCGTAATTCAGTATACAGGCATTAAAATAATATGATAAGTCTTAAATGTACTGCATAACAAGGCACCGTAATATGTACTGCATAAGTAACCCCATAGAGAGTGAAATGCAACTATGCAATTGTCCACTTAAAATTCAACAACCTTGTTTAATTACAGCTGTGAAAGTATAGTCCAAATTTGCAGGTCCAAGAAGGGTCAGTGTATATGTACTCTTTAGAAGGTTAATCACCTAGGATCTAGGAAAGGGAAAAATAGGACAATACGAAAAGAATAAAATCTTGTGTAATAAAGAATGCTAACAGCATTAACAAGCGAATGACCAAGAACTTGACATGCTGCTCTATGGGGAAAGAACTACAGTTTGTGTGCGCGTGGGTTTGGGCAAACATGACATGTAACATCATTCAAAAGTTAAAGTATAATCATATCAAAGATCATGCTCAGATGGTTCATTGACTACAAACCAATCCAATGCTCAAAATTATGCAATGGTCCCCAAGGTCTACATGAATTATTTGAATTTGGGGGCACTTGTTGGAGTTCCCCAAAGTCTATATGAACAATTACAGAAGAATCAGAAACTTTTCCTAACAAGTATTGTTCATGTACAAGTAGATTAGTCGGAGTTTGGAGATCTAACCTTGAAGGGACGCCCGAGTTGGTGCTTGGGGAGTGACACTAGCGACGGATCCGGAGTGGTGGTGCAAGATCATGACGACAACGATGCAGGGCCAAGATCCGAGCGCGAAAGACGTAAAAGGTAGAGCGGCGGTGCTAGATCCAGGTGGGCTAGGGATACAGGACGGAGGCGACGCGGACGCACCGCCAAGAGCACGCGGAGGCGGACGAGGCACTGAGAGTACCACGAGCTAGGGCTATGGGACAAAGGTGACATGAGGATCCATAGGGAAGCGGCGATGAGGCCAAAGCGGGAGAACGTCGTCTCGAGGGCGGGGCCTTCGGTGTGTGGAGGAAGGCCGTAGACGAAGAGCTGGTGGTGGGAGGGGGAGGCGGCGGCGGCACAGAGGCGCGAGAGCAGCGCGGGGTCAGCGGCGCCTGGCGCCCGTGAGGAACGCGAGGAGACGCCATATGAACGCGAGGAACGCGAGGAGACGCCATACTAAGTTCGGCTGGGCCCCAGGGTATGCCGTGGCCCACCCGGCATACCCTCTGGGTCCGCCCCTATGGCTGGCCCCATCATCTTCAGTTCGACAAGTCAGCCGTCCAGCGAGCAACAATCCCTAGCTGATGGAAGACTTAGCCTCAAGGAGTACACGGACTCCACCTTACAAGCTATCTTCACCTCCCATGCATCGCTCCTCCGACATGAACTGGTTGACCTCTTCGATGCAAGACTCCATCAATCTGATGAGGAGGCACATTCCAGCCAGCAATCATCACTACTACTAAACAGGCTATACTGGATGGGTAAATCACAGACGGTTCATACGGAACCGTCTATGCTTAACTATCATAGATGGTTCATACTGCCACCCAGCTGTGATACTATCACAGATGGTTATTAACACGACCCGTCTGTGATAGTAGAGACATCAAAGACGGTTCGTGTTAATAACCGTCTGTGATAGTTCACAGACGGTTTGTTATACGAACCGTCTGTGATAATAGAGACATCACAGGCAGTTAGTGTTAATAACCGTCTGTGATACTTCACAGACGGTTATTAACACTAACCGCCTGTGATGTCTCTATTATCAAAGACGGTTTGTGTAACAAACCGTCTTTGATATGAATTGTCACAGACTATTCGTGTTAATAACCATCTGTGATAAATCGCACTATTAATACTTGGACGGTGTCGACACAGATCTGTTTTTTTATTGCGCTGCATCGGTGGAGCAAGACGGTCGGCCTTTGGGATTTCGGGGGTGAAAATATATCGTCATATTCTTAGTGATCTAATCAGAGGTTAGTACTCAATTACTTTTAATTATGCTTATATACATATTTTTGTAATGGAAGGCTTAGAGATGATAATTTATATGCTATGTAGTTGTGGTAATAATCATTTTTGGCAACCATTTGTTACTTGTGTAGCTAGCGGAAATGGATCGTAGCTAGATGTATATTGAGAACCGTGTGAGTGTCTTAGTACATTATTGGCGTGTCTATTTTTAGAAGAGCGGCCGAGCTGGATATGTTAAAGGGGATAAAATATATGTACTGTCTATGTATTGATTGTGATAATCTCAAGATGTTTAGCAACTCAGCGCAGATCGAAACTCACTTGATTCGAAGGGGTTTCAGAAAAGGGTATAAATGTTGGACCAGTCACGGTGAAGAGAAGTGTACACAAGAAGCTGGTAGTTATGACATAGTCGATGGGGACAACGATATGCCAATTGTGGACTGTGTTGTTGATCATGAGGCTGCGGATGGATCGCAGGATGACAATCTAGATCAGATGTTACGTGATGCAGAAGGGAACTACAGTGAGAGAGAGTTTGGTAAATTCGAGGGCTTGATGGAGAACTCGGAGAAACCTTTGTTCTCGGGATACAAGCCGCAATACACGAGGTTGTCATCAGTTCTGGAACTATTGAAATTGAAGGCAAGCAATGGTTGATCCGACAAGAGTTTCACGGCATTGTTAAGTCTCCTAGCGGACATGCTTCCAGAGGAAAATGTGTTGCCGAGAACCACCTACCAAGTCAAGAAGATTCTTTATCCATTAGGAATGGAAGTAGAAAGAATACATGCATGTCCGAATGATTGTATCCTGTACCGTAAAGAGTATGCTAGCTTAAATGTTTGTCTGGTGTGCAAAGCATCCCGATACAAGCGTAAAAATGACTCTGATGATGGAAAGGGCATCGAGGTGAAGCAAGGACCTCTTGCTAAGGTGTTGTGGTATCTTCCTGTAATCCCCCGTTTGAAGCGTTTATTTGCAAACCGCAAGAATGCAAGATTGATGCGTTGGCACTTGGAGCAGCGTAAGAAAGACGGAATGATAAGACATGTTGCTGATTCTGCCCAATGGAGGAACATCGATAGGATGTTTGTAGATTTCGGTGTGGAACCGAGAAATATAAGGTTTGAGTTGAGTACAGATGGAATGAATCCTTTTGGTAACATGAGCGTGACATAGCACTCGCCCGTGACTCTATGCATGTACAACCTTCCTCCTTGGCTGTGTATGAAGCGAAAATATATTTTGATGTCACTACTTATTCAAGGGCCGAAGCAATCTAGCAACGATATTGATGTGTTCCTAGTACCATTGCTAGAAGATCTTGCAATACTGTGGAACGAAGGGGTACATGTGTGGGATGCGGACAAACGAGAGAACTTTACTCTACGCGCTATGTTGTTCTGCACCATTAATGATTTTCCTGCCCTTGGTAACATGTCAGGGTTGAGACCAAAGCGTGTCTGCACTGCTTAGACAATTCCGAGAGTGTGTCGTTGAACAACTCGCGTAAAACTGTGTACATGCGTCATCGTAGGTTCCAATGTATCACCCATACCGCAAGATGAAAAAATAATTTGATGGAAAAAAAGAAAATGACTCAGTACCAAAACCTTTTAGCGGGAAAGAGGTGTATGATATGGTCAAGGATATAAACGTTGTGCTTGCAAAGGGGCGTAAATTGAGGAAAAACATGTGGAAAAAAAGATCAATATTTTGGGACTTGCCTTATTGAGAGCACTTAGAAGTTCGCAATTGCATCGATGTCATGCACGTAGAGAAGAATGTATGTGACAATTTGATTGGTCTCTTATTGAACATTCCTGATAAAACTAAGAATGGTGTTAACGCAAGGCGTGACTTGGTCGCTATGAACATCAGGACCGAGTTAGCACCGATAGAGACTGATAAAGGCCGGACATACCATCCCCACCTTGCTACACTCGTCTAAGTCCGAGAAACTGAATGTGCGGTCCTTACATGGTGTGAAAGTTCCATCCGGTCACTCCACCAGCACGAAGAAAATTATTTCCATGGAACATTTGAAATTAATTGGCATGAAGTCCCACGACTGCCATGTGCTAATGACACAAATGCTACCTGTTGCAATTAGAAGTATTTTGCCGAACAAGGTTCGAGTGATTATAAAGCTGTGTTATTTCTTGAACGCAATTGCTCAGAAGGTCATTGATCCCGATGGACTAGATGCTCTACAAACCGAGGTGGTGATAAGTCTATGTCATCTAGAGATGTATTTTCCTCCATCATTTTTTGATATCATGGTCCATCTCATTGTCCACCTTGTGAAAGAGATAAAAATATGCAGCCCTGTGTTTCTACGTCATATGTACTCTTTCGAAAGGTACATGGGAATTCTCAAGTTCTATGTACGCAATCGATCTCGACCGGAGGGTAGCATCATCGAAGGTTATACAACAGAAGAGGTCATTGAATTCTGCATCGGCTACATGGCTCAGGTCGATCCGATAGGTGTACCTGTATCTCGTCACCAGGGGAGGTTAGAGGGTATCGGGACTATCGGAAGGAAGCAATAACTCCAGATCAAAATAGGTATGCTCAAGCCCATTTCACAGTTTAAAACACATGACTGAAGTGACCCCATATATTAAAGAGCACAAGGACATGCTACGTCAAGAGAATGCAGGCTAGTCAGAAGTTTGGATTACGAGACAACACAATCGTCAGTTCAACGAATGGTTGAAGGCGCAATTGACTAGGAGGTCGTCAAGTGAAACACTACAATTGTTGGCAAAATGGCCAAAATTTACAATTGTGACCTGGCAAGGATACGACATTAATGGCTACATATTTTATACAACAGATCAGGATAAAAAGAGCACTTTGCAGAACTCAAGTGTCCGCATAGATGCCTATAATGTGCACGTCAGTACCGCTGGCCCAAGCTCGTACTACGGGCTTATAGAGGAGATTTGGGAGCTTGACTACGTAATTTTCAAGATTCCTCTATTTCGGTGCCGTTGGGTCCATCTCCTACGGGGTGTAAAGGTCGACAAGTACGGTGTCACTACCGTGGACATCGAATGTGTAGGATACAAAGACGAACCATTCGTACTCGCGAGGCAAGTTGTTCAAGTATTTTATGTAACCGACCCGGCAAATAAGAAGCATCATGTAGTTCTTCAGGGAAAAAGAAGGATTGTCGGAGTTGAGAATGTTGTGGATGAGGAAGAGTACAATCAATTTGATGATTTGCCTCCATTCGGAGACGGCATCAGGCTTGAGGAAGAACAAGGCGATGAAACAAGCTATATGCGTATCGATCATCGTGAAGGTCTTTATTTAAAATAAAATAGCTATGTGTAATAAATGTAACTATTATATATGTTTTATTGTAATTGTAACTTGACTCAGGAACTGTGATGTATTTCTGAATTTGCATGCTAGTAGGAGTAGTTATATTCATTACACTCTGTGAGAGGTCTTAGTGAATGCTGGTAGTGTTGTTACAACAGCCAACCGGCAAAGGTTTATTACAAATCGACAAGCAGTGGGCAAAGGCTTATTACAGACGGTTATACACTTAGAACCGTCTGTGATAGTTATCACGCATTTGCGGTTCTCCACTTATAACCGTCGTGATATTATATTATCACTGACGGTTATAAGTGGAGAACCGTCGTGATAGTAATACTATCATGCACGGTTCTAAGTATATAACCGTCGTGATAGGCATACTATCACTGAGCGGTGCGTAACGCATAAACCGTCTATGAAAATAGAGTATCACGCATTCGGTTTATTTATAGAACCGTCAGGATAGAACTATCACTGCATTTGTTCCTTAAGGGAACCATCTGTGATAGTGTCCTTTATAAATACCGTCAACTAGGGCACAGATTCCATACTCTCGCACTCTCCAGCGCCCCTGGTATCTCTCGCGCCGCCCTTCCCTCCCAACACCGCCGGTCGCTCCCGACGCCGCGCCCTCCCGCCGACGCTCCCTCCCGACGCCGACGCTCCCTCTTGACGCTGCTCCTCCCCGACTCGATGCCCTCCTTCCCGACGCGCTCCCTCCCCAAGCTCGGCTCCCGCCCCCGACTCTAGATCCCTCCTCCCCCGCGAGCCCGGCACCCTCCTCCCCCGACTCCGGTGCCCTCCTCCCCCGACTCTAGCTAGGTTTTAGATTGGTTTCATGTAGCTAGTTGTTTCATGTTTCATATAGAATAATGAAGATACGTTATTCATGTTTTATATAGAAAGCAATGGCATCATGTCGGAGTACCTGCGGGATAATTGGATGGGAACGGGTCCCCATCACCATAGCAAGCTGGGGAGAGTTGTCAAACGATCACAAAAATCAGCTATGGGAGGAAGTTACACATCTGCTCGAGATCCCGGGCCAGGCACAGGACTCGTGCGACGGCACGCGCCTCGCAATGGAAAAAGCATGAAAGAATTTTAAGAGCACTCTTGTGACGCCAGACGTGGCCAAGGATCTTACGCCTTCACAAAGTATCCTTTCGTGTCGCGGAAGCATGGGAGGTCTTTGTGCGTATGAAGACAACGATCGAATTTGAACAACAAAGTGCGCGCACAAGGCTATCCAATCACAAAACACTCACCCTCACGCACTCGGCATCACTGGTACGCGGTAAAATCCCGCAGATGGAGGATGCAGACGAGTCGCACTCCGATCGAGGCCTCCCGCCATTTGCCGGATCGCAAACGAGCGTGCTCGAAATCGTTAAGAGCGAGGTTATCAACCACATCTTCGGGTGTCTCTTTCAAAAACCTCGCAGATGAGGAAGTGTCCCAACGCCTGGTAAGATAAGTTAAACTATATAGTTGTTAACACCTCTTGAACTTCATGGGTTCAAAAATAATATGATTAATTGCCTCTTGCAGCAATCATTGACTACCGAATATTCTCGTGGATCCTTTCAAGAATACAGGGAGAGAGATTTACTATCACAGGTCTTGGGAAACAAGGAGCACCCAGGTCGCACACAAGGCTTAGGGGTCTACGTATCTTGGAAGGACGGATTTCCAGATTACTCCGAGACATATATGAGTAGGAAGATATCTAAGGCGTACCGCAACGACCAAATGAAACAGGAGCTTCGTGCTCAACTTCAGGAACAACTATCTGCCTCACTTCAAGAGCAGACTGCCTCACTTCGAGTAGAGATAGATTCATTGAGGGAAGAATTGAGACAAGTCCGCAACCAATCGCAACCCACCCCTAGTACTGCGGTACACAGTCCCCCTCAACGTCGCAGTAGCTGCGCGTCCACACCAAATACTGAACATAGCGACACCCACTTACCTATCGATGACATTCAGGTAATGCACCTCTTTAGAATGCTGCATAGATATCTCTGGTGGACGCATTAACTCATCTTGTGTCGTTATGTAGGGGTCCATGCCTTGCATCCTCGTCGTCGCTTATTGGCTCTATTCCGCTGGACGGGTGGGGATGGTGTATCCATTGTCGTCAAGTACGCGTGCACGGTGTACAAGTAGAGACCGGTTTCATAAAGGTCCGTGGACATGATTAATGATATTTTTAAGATCGCCCTCTTGAGAAGCCCCAAATGAAGAGATTAAGACATTAGGGGATGCTGTCCACACATTCGCTCGATGGCCCAAGAGGACATTGCCTCGACTTGTCCGTGCCACGATCTCCACCTCCGTTGTCCCAACAGTGACATCGCTCGTCCTGTCACATCGGCCCGGTGGCTTCACCTCCAGCTCCGGTTCGGAAGCCTGTTGCATCGGCTCCCGCCGAGACGCCACCGAGAACGTATCGTAAGCGAGGCTATAAGACTCAAGGGAAGAAAAAGAAGCCTCTCGTGCCATGGAAGTTCACTCTATGAGTGTCGTTGGTCCCTGAGTCACAATTACCCAGGCTTGGCATGATTTGCAATACATTGCATGCCCGTACATGAAGAAGTCCAACATGAAGCCAATCCGCAGAGTACATTCATCGTGAAATATACAGAGCAAGATTTCTCCACGACCACGTGCTACATCGTCGTGACATTCGAAAACTAATTTTTACTATTCAATCTCGACGAACTCGACGCCTCGCTTCTACGCTGCTGGACACTGTAAGTGTACTGTACAATGAAGTTCTACATTCACGTTATATCGATGAATATCATTACTCTTTCCTTATGTATATATGCATGATCCAACAAGTCCGACGATCGTGACAACCAGTGGGTTTCCTCGACCCTCACTTGGTCTCCGAGCAAGTTATCAAAGGTAATGAATCCTTCGTGCAAGATTACATAACGAGGGGATTGCGTGCTCACATCGACAAGTAGTACGTCATGTTTCCTTTCAGCCAAGGGTAAGTGCTTTACTAGTTGTCACACATATTTTATTTGTACTTTACATGCAGCATGAACTTAGGATTAATTAATATGGTGTGTATATGACTAGGCAACACTGGATTTTGATTGTGATTATACCAAAGTGGAGCAAGATAATATACCTTGATTCCCTACTTAGGAGCAACCACGACTTCAGTTGTGTGCAAGAAGTACTTAACAAGTAAACTCATTTCCTCCATACATAACTCTATTGTAATATTTCCTTCGTTTGCAATGGCCGAGGCTAACTTTTTTGAATCACGTAGGTCGTTTGCCGCTTATGTTGCCCACGGAAGAAGACACGACAAATCTAGTGACACGCTGCGAGACAACACGCGATTTTCGGTACCCGCTACAACACAACAATCCTATATCACACTTTGTTATAATGCCTCTAGAATTGACAATATCTATGTACGTAATGCAATTTTTGCAATGTTACCAGCAACTACAGGGCAACGTATGTGGATTCTACGTTTGCCACCATATGAAGGAAATCATGGATAGTAAGATCGATGATCCAGAGGTTTGTCATGTTCTTGCAATAATTATTATTTTTTGATTATATATGTATATATATACACACATGCTAATTAATGACTTATTGCTCCTAGCAACAGCGGGTGGACTTCGACGTAAGTACATATGATCTTAACCAACTCGTCGAAATTCGTGCAACACTCTCCGAGTTTTTAATAGGACAGTGTATAAACAAGGCTGGAGAGTTCTACCCCGGCAATGGTGATAATTAGATGTTAAAATATTGGATGCAATTGTACAAATCATTCGGGTTGTGTGCTTAATCAAACATTAGTCGAATGCTATGACGATTTTCATTCTATATTTGTATGTGATCTGCTGGCGCTTGTTACATTTGTAATTCAACGAGTTGCAATTAACTTATCTGTAACTTTGAGTTGCAATATTGTATGTGATTCATTTATCGATCCGTAATCGCAATGTATGTGATATCTTGTTGCTTGCTTTGAGGGCATGGCTAGCATATCCCGAGGCTAGCCAAAAACAAGAAATAAAACTCTGTTGCAATTGCTATCACAGACGGTTCGTTGTTGAAAATCGTCGTGATAGTCGACTTTCACTGACGGTTAAACACAAAACCGCTCATGATAGACACGATATCACGACGGTTCCTTTTCCGAACCGCCTATGATATTGCGTGTATCACGCATTTGCTCGGAACAGAACCGCTCGTGATATCGTGTCTATCACGCAGAGCGGTTTTTGTGTTTAACCGTGCGCGAAAGTCGACTATCACGAGCGGTTTGTGTCAAAACCGTCAGAATGTAGCTATCACAGACGGCTCGGGAGCCGCCTCGTGATAACCACCTATTATCATCGACACATAAAAGCATTTCGCTCGAAACCGTCGTGATGATGGTTCCAACCGCCTGTGATAGACCTGCTCGAGCAAGGCATGGCTCTCAAGGCCAATGTCTACTTACAGTAGCACAAGGGCGTGAGACCAACTCCTCCTTTCATAGCATCAAACAACGAGCCCTCTCCTTTTCCAAGCGTCCTCGCCTACCCCTCGAGATGATGACCTATGGTCACCGTCCAGCTCTAGTCATGCGTCGCCAGGCGAGCCACTCGCGAGTAGGATGGCTCGCGCTCCTCATGCCATCACCAAAGCTGGACCCTCCACCTATGGCTAACGATATAATCCCTTCTCGGCTGAAGGCAATTAACTTGGAAGCACCGACTCAACCCGCCACCACCGTTGGTTGCTCGACTTTGCGCTTTACCCATGGAGAAATCGCCATGTCGGCCACCTTTGCTATTAGGGCATGATGACACCAACTTACCAAACCAAACCAACGATCACGCCTCATCATGTTGGCCCGACCGCTTCTTCCGACCTCGAGTCATGAACCCTAACTCGGGAGTTTACCCAGAGCAACGCCCGATCGGGCCACTAAGAAGCTCTGCCACAACCAAAGATCACGACGACCACGACGCTGACTTCGACGCCGGAAGCCAACCAAGATGTATATGCCTACCTTCCACCCATGGGAATTGGCCATGCTAGTCAAGCCTGAGGAGGCACTTTACCGCTATGTGGCTAGCTTCAACGCGCTGCTACCGCCAGCAACCCTGAAAGCCCTATCGGCGTTGTTCAACCTCAACACCGCCCAAGCATCACAGGCTAAGGGCAGTCCCAATGCTGTAGTTTCTTACATTAATTAGGCTTGCTACATAAGCATTTTGATGACATGGCATAGTAATTAAAAAGGAGAGATAAGGAAATGGATTCTTTATGAGGAAACTATTTCTTCACGAGGTCCAAAGCCGAGGAAACCAGCAAAAGATGCGCTACAGCGAATCTAGTTTCTTATCATAGTGTCTTAGAAGAAACAGCCAATGCATGTGCAGGAAGGAGATAAAAATGATTGGTCACAATTCGATCTGGTCCCACACGAAGAAACTATGGATTAGAGCTGTAGTTTGTATTATAGTGTCTTAGAAGATTAGAAACTAATCATGATTTCAAGCATTGGGACTGCCCTAAGGATGCACTCCAGGGGCAAGTGCACGTGGCGGGACACGATATGGAGGAGATGGTGGCAGAATAAGCCGCAACCACTGAGCCTCCACTGCTGGCTGTTGCAGTAGGCTGACCCTTTTGAGGCTCCTAGCTCTCATGCTTATGTTTGTGTCATTTGCTTCTTTTGAGGCTCCTAGCTCTCATCCTTTTGGTCCTGTCCATACCCTGCAGTCATCCTTTTGCTCACCCAACCACTTAGATGATGTATGAACTGCAATCTTCTCTACATGACATGGTTGCTATGTGGTATGAACTGCTATTCTCTTTGTAAGACATGGTTATACCACCTACTATGTATGTTATCCTTTGCTTCTGGCTCATCCCATCCATCGTGACACCCCGTCCGCATTACACCGAGACTCCTCCTTGCAAGTCGCATGTACAATCTGTCTACTACCAATAGGCTTCGTGCTCCCCACGTCGGGCACCAAAGTGCCGTGAACTACCCACGCCACAAAGAACAAAGAATGCTCGCGCATGAACACTTACTCCCATGCGCCGATTGCTTTTAGCTTTTGCAATCATGCTATCGATTGCGGCGCTAAAAGACCCAATGATGGGATCTAAACCGACAATCCTCTCCGGAATGTTAGGGTCTAAACTCCCTTGCCCGCCGCATAGCGCCGAGAAATATTTGATTCAAACAACCCTCACATTGCTTGCCTTCAAGAGACTAAACTAAGCGAAATAGATCATGGCCAAGCTTGTGCACTTGGAGGAAAGAGACTACGAATTTCCTCTTCCGCCAAAATGTAACACCCATGGGGATCATGATCCTTTGGGACAATGAGGTAGCCCAAATCGCCAACTACCACCAAGGCTAATATGCTCTTACAAAGACGCCACCATTAAGGCATGCTCAACCCAGCTTTGTGTTAACGACAATGTATGACCCTTCGTTGACAAGAGCAAAGAAGATTTCTTGGCGTAAATTGCGACTCCAACCCACCCGCAAGCGTTGGGTGCCTCCTACCGGGAAACTTCAACCTCATCTACAAAGCAAGCGATAAAATAACTCGAATCTCAATCGACGCTTGATGGCTTGATTCCGTACTACTCTTGACACCTGTGACTTGAAGGAGGTGCATCTACAGAGCCGCAAATATACCTGGAGTAATGAAAGAGAAAACCCAACCTTGGTCAGATTTGATAGATTTTTCTGCAACAACACATGGAACATGGCCTTCAACGCCCATGTACTAGATGCCTTATGTACATCTCATTCAGACCAGTACCCCTTGCTCCTATCTAATACAAGCGGCCCATGACCACTGAAAAGTTTTGGCTTTGAAAACTTCTGGATGAGGCTCCTGGGCTTCCCTCAAGTGGTGCAACAAGCCTGGGAGGAACCAACTAGAGGGCTCAACCCCTGGGAGGAACCAACTGGAGGGCTTGACCCATTCCTAAGGCTGAATAATAAACTGACAAACATGGCGAGGAGGCTAAAAGCCTAGAGCAAGAGACTCTTTCCTTTCAACAAACTACAATTACTCATGGCCCAAGAGGTCATCCTCCGACTGGATATCGCACAAGAGAGTCGGCCCCTATCAACAGAAGGGAGAGACCTTCAAGCTCGCCTAAAGAAAAGGGTGATAGGCCTTGCGATAATTGAGAGGTCCAGAAAGAAGCAAGTGGCCCGAATCAATTGGTTCCGCGAAGGAGATGCTAACATAAAATTCTTCCACCTTAGAATAAACTCCCGCAAAGGAAGAAATTCATCCAAAGACTCTCCACGGCTGTATGGGCTATGGCTCACGATGATAAGGCAAATGTGCTTCTCAACCACTTCAATTAGATCTTGGGTCACTCCTCGCCCTCTGGCATGTCCTTTAATTGGGACACCCTCCACTTGTCTTGCATAGACTAGGACATCCTAGCTACCCCTTTCACCGAACAGGAGGCGCACGATGTGATCCTTCAACTTACGGCTGACAAGGCTGCAGGACTGGATGGTTTCAACAGAAACTTCTACTGCACATGCTGGGACACTATAAAGGCTGACTTCATGGTGGCCCTACAAGCCTTCTACAATTTGAGAATCAACAATTTCTCTTGCTCAAACACTGCCAATCTGATCTTGGTCCCAAAGAAGGATGGCTACCAAACTGCAGAAGACTAGAGACCCATTAGCCTCAACCATAGCGTAGCAAAAATCATTACAAAAATCTTGGCTTTAAGGCTAGCACCCTTCATGAATGATCTAATTTCTCCAAGTCAGAGCGCATTCATCAGAGGTAGATGCATCCAAGACAACTTCCATAACCCCATCCCTCCTCCTCAAACTTGACATTGCAAAAGCATTCAACTCGATCTACTGGGAGTATATGCTTGACCTGCTACAGAACAGGGGATTCCCACTGCGCTAGAGGGACTGGATTGCTTGCCTCCTCCCCTTAACCACCTCCACGGTCCTTCTCAATGGGATCTCAGGGGAAAAAAATACAACACCGCAGAGGCCTGAGACAGGGCAACCCATTATCTCCTTTCCTTTTTATCCTAGCAATAGATCTGTTACAGAAAGTCCTTGACATCGCTATGCATCTTGGAGGATTACGGCCCCTGGAAGGGCACGCGGTGACCCTTCGAACCTCCCTCTAGTGGATGATGGCGCCATCTTCCTAGCACCTAAGGAAGATGATGTTTATACTCTAGTTAGCTTACTTCATAATTTTGGAGACAACACAGGCCTTCACACCAACCTTCACTAAAGTTAGGTGGTACCTATTGGCTGTGACCAAATTGATCTACAACAAATCTTGTAGGATGTCCCCACCCAACTAGCATCCTTCCCCCTGAAATACCTTGTCCTACCTCTCACCACCAAAAATTATGTACGGTGGACTTCCAAGTGCTCGAAGACAAATATGTGAGTCTTCTAGCCAGATGGATCGACAAACTACTCAACTTAGCAGGCAGGAAAACCCTCATCAAATTGGTCCTGATGGCTCAGTCCACTTACTTCCTCACAGCCATCAGACCACTGAAATGTGTAATCAAAACCTTGAACAGGAGGATGAGTTGGTTCCTCTGGGTAAGAACAGAACATCAGCTAAAGGGGGGGGGTAAATTCAAGGTCAACTGGGACAGAGTCTGCAGGCATATGCACTTGGGCGGCCTCGGTATCCTTGATTTAGAATGCTTCGCTAGGGCCCTTAGATTAAGGTGTCTCTAGCATCAATGGGGAACTCAAATAAAACCTTGACATGGAATGGAACTCCCGTGCGACGACACAGATCGACGTCTCTTTGCAGCAGCCACTACTGTAACAATAGGGGATGGATTGAAGGCATCGTTCTGGACTTCACCGTGGGTGGAAGGGAACAGGCTATGTGATATCGCCACCACCATCTTCAGAGCTTCCATGAGGAAAAACACAACCTAAACACTGCATTACAAGGAAACAACTAGCTACATGACCTACACTGGGCGGGAGGCCTTACCTCGCAACACATACAAGAACTAGTCTCTATTTTGGGGTACACCTCCAATATAACCCTACAGGATGATGTCCATGACACAATTGCATGGAAGCTAACCTCTAATGGAGAGTACACTGGTGCCTCTGCCTATAGAGTGCAGGTTTTAGGGGCGGTTCAAACTACTTTCAACCCCCTGGTCTGGAAGACTTGGACACCACAACGATGCAATATCTTTGCTTGGTTAGCCATTCAAAACAAGTTATGGATGGCGGACCGCCTAAGTTCGCGGAGCTGGCTCAATCACCATACTTGTCCACTTTGCAGACAAGTGCCTAAGTCTGCCACTCACCTTTTGGACGAGTGCCACTACTCAAGAAGAATTTGGACTTTGGACTGCTTGTGATTCATTGAACTCGACATCTTGTAGAGTTGGCTGCTCAATTCGGGAATGGTGGAAATCTGTGGTGCATAAATCTGAAACACCTTGTAAGGGAACAACATCATTAGTAATGCTTATCTCCTAGCACATTTGGAAGGAGCGCAATGCCAGGGTGTTTCATGCGACCATGATTGCACCGATACCTTTGGTCACCGCAATTAAGGAGGAGGCTACAACTTGGGTGTTTGCAGGAGCTACCAAGCTCGCGGTCCTCTCAATCACCCCTGTAACAATCTAGTTTTCCTTTGGATGTGGTGGTCACCTCCCCCTCTTTCTCTTTTGTCATTATCTTTTAACTCTCCTTTTGAATTAATAGAAGGCAAGCCTCTTGCCTACTTTCAAAAAAAAAATTCGAAGCTGATTACTATGACAATGATAGGCGAAGTCCAAACAATTCATCTTACCATCTAAATTAAAAACACAGAAAGTTACTGTGCATCATATAGGTATATGCAAATCATATTTTGTCTATGAAAAAGCACCAAATTAATGCACTTAAAAGTCGACAAACACAAGTACAAATATAGGTTGTGCTCATTTTGGCTTAAAGCTAGGTTCTGTTTCTGGTTTCTACTTTTCTTTCACTATTCAATAATTTTGTCCTTTTCTGGTTTTTTTATTTTATGGGCTTTTTTGCCTTTTCTTTTTTCTCTCGTATTCCTTTGCATTATCCATGATGGGCTAACATTTTTTTATTTTTTTATTTTTTAAATTTAATTATATCAAATAAGCCAACTCAGCTACAATAAAAAAATAAGCCAGTTACAGTAAAAAAAGTAAGCCAACGTCAAATTGAACGCTACCATAGCTAGCCTGAATTGCAGGATGTGACGCGAGTCACCCTCTTTGGTATCAAAACATGTACACAAGGAAACAACACCGTGCGAAACATATGAATGGTCTGGATGTCCAGGCTGTCAAGTTTTATCACTGACTCCAGATAATTCTTTAGTGTAGGAATTTCTAGGAGTGCAAACGGGTCGGATTTTTCCTGACCGATCCGGTACCGAATCTGGTTGGTAGCAAATTCGGTAAATTGGTTTGGTATCTGGTCGGATTTGGTTTCAAATACAGATATGAGTACACGGATTTGGTAACGAATTTGGTATAGTTGATATTCGAGCAGATAACTTTGGCATTCGATAAATAAGATATTATCCGAATGAAATCCGAATAAATATCCGAAACGGCGAAACTTCTAATCTCCCGCCTCGCGCCTGGGGCTGGGGGTCCACGGGAAATCCCAAAACTGCCGCCGCGCACCGCGCCCGCCTCGCGCACCGCGTTCCTGTCGATTCACACCCACGCGAGTTTTAGCTCCCGACGCGTCGAAGGGAAGGGAAGAGCCCCCAAGTCCCCAACCCAGCAACCCTCGTGCCATAGGCCCCCCTCGATCTCGCCGTCTCCCCGCCACCGGCACCGCTCGCCAGAGACGCCCTCCTCTTCCGCCGCCTTAGACCCTCACTTGAGATCCCATCCACCGCCGAGCTCAGCCATAGCTATTCGCGCCAGCGGCTCGCTGTCGGCGGGCGCTGAGGCGCCCCTCCGATTCGAACTCCGGGTCACTCTCGGCCCTCTCCGCTTTCTAGGTTTCCGCCGACCGCCAAGGTGAGGGAGCAAACAAGTAGATTGGACCGCATGTTGTCCGTAGTTTGGGGCTCCGATTGTGCTTTGGGTCCGTCGCCGCTCGCAGGCAGTGGACCTTCTGGTACGACATCCAGTCCAAGCCCAAGCCCGGCGCCGCGTGGGGCAACTCCCTCCGCAAGGCCTACACCTTCGACACCGTCAAGGAGTTCTGATGGTACGTGTGCTGCGGCTCCTCCCTCTCTCCTACGTTCCTTCCCGATCCGATGTAGTCCGATCTAGATGCGAGTTTCGTGCACGCCCAATTCCAAAGTGGTTGTGTGATGGGGATTTTTTGTTGGAGTAGATCGGGTTCTAGGTTACCTTACGCCAACAAATCCTATACCGATGAGCGGATCTGATTCCTTGAGACGGAGGGCACCAAGGCGATTGCTGATGCAACGGCCCTTGCCGAACGAACCCAAGAGGCGCTGCCAAGGAGCGCATGGGCTTGCTGCAACAGATCTCTGATTTGGAGGTGGAGAAGGAGCGGCTTGTGTCCGAGGTGGGGGCTATGGGAAGCCGTCTAGGCGTTGCCGCCTTGCTAGCATGGGAGTCTCTAGGGTCCCTAGAGGGTACCCTGATAGAGCTAGGCGTCAAAGTCTCCCCTCGAACCCAATGCCCCGAAGATGCTTCAAGTAGCCTCTGTAGGATAGGAGAGGCCTCGTCATTAGCACTAAATGCCACCCGTGCATACGATAATCATTGCTCTTTGGTGACGAGCCAGATGCTACTTGGCATGCTTCATCTACGGGGACGTCTACACGTTGGTGAGCTAGTGAGCTCCCACTTGGACCTACCCGAAGGGAATGGCACCATGTCGAGAGCTCTTTACGTCATGTGGAGGTTCGTTTGCGCCTTCCACCAGTGTATCTGGGACTACATCGGTGCGACCACTGCCAAGATCGCCCTGCGACGCACTCTTGGCGCCAACACCGATGTCGGATGCCGGCTCGACGAGGTCTCTCGCCGCGAAGGCGAGGAGGGTGGTACAGATGTGGCTGTCGTCTAGTAGGTCTTACATCGAGGTTCTTACGCCTTCCGTATCATCTCCGCCCCTACTTTTGTAGCATCAAGTTGGAGCCGAAACCTGCATCGCAGCCTCCTTTTTCTTGGACGCCACCTACTGGATATTTTTGGCGTCCTGCACCCATCGTTCCAGTTCAGCATGCTACTTCGCCGCTATCACCGGTGCCACCACAGTAGAGGGTCGGATCTCTCACAACTCAGTCGCAATCCAGAATTCCCGCATCTCCTGCTTGAAAGTCTATGTGGCATTACAGTTATTGTAGTGGTGTGCTTTGTATAAACCCAAGTTAGGTCGCTTGCGCTTAAAGTGCGTACTTTTGCGCCTTTGGAGTAGGCTTGTATGTAGAACATGTTAATTTTGGGGATAAGTGATAGTAAGGTTTGAAGGAACTCTGTGTTTGCTAGTAAAACGCCTTTATGGTGTTTGAATAAATATTTGTCTTGGCCTAACCGTATGGTTGGTATCCTATGATGGTATGGGGATCATCTGAACTTTTCTAGTTATCTGAATTCTTTGCCTCGTCGCATGTTCAATAGCGATTAGGTAATGTTTTTGCCATGACCAAGGAAACGTGATTCCATCTTTTAAGAAAGAATGGTTGATTTGGGAATTGAAGCTGTTCTGCCTGTATATGTGGAATAGTTTCCTTAGATAAAAGGGGGAATTTGAGTACCCGTTTTGGCTGAGGAGGTTTATTGTGGTGAAGTGATTCTCTGTTAAGATTTTTCTTATGCTAGGGCATGAGATACTAAGGATTGCTATTGTGTGTTGGTCAAATTAGACCGAGCACATGGCAAGTGGGGAGTTGGCGTCCCGTATGCGCAAGTACCCAAAGTAATCCTATGCGGGCACAAATTAGAATTGCTATCGGTTCAACTTTTGTCGTGGTGTTTCCTTATGATTGTCTAAAGCCTGAATTCGAGGTCGAATTCTGTTAAGTGGGGTAGAATGTAGTACCCATAAGAAAAGAACAGCAAAGAACGAGGCAAATTAAAGAAAGAAAAAGAAGTTGCTGTCAGAACCCTAGAATTTAATTTCGGGAAGGGTATTCCGTTCACGGAGATACCTGACCGTCTGTAACATCCTGATTTTTTGGGATTTTTAGAACCTTGAATTTAAAAATAAATTTTTTAAAATTTCTGAAATTAATAAAGCTTAATTGGAATTTTTAGAATTTTAAAAAGATTTAATTTGATTAAAATAAACTTCAACAAAAGCTTAAAATATCTTATTTGAGTTCCTTGTGTCACAAGAAATTTTCTGGTATTTTTGATGAATTTTTGAGATTTATTTGCTATTTTCTGAAGCTCCTGGCATTTTATTTGAATTTATTTAAAAAGAAAAACCCTAATATTCCCTCCCCAAACCCTAACGGGCCAGACCCGGCCCGGCCCACTCCCCTCCGTGCCATGCGTCGGCTTCCCGCCGCGCTGCGCGTCCCCTTCCTCAGCCCATCCCGCCCGCCGAGCCATCTCCTGCCCCGCTCGCCCACCCTCGCCTCGCCCGTCCGATTTCGCCCCCTCGCCACGCGTTGCCATCCGCACCGCCCCATCTCCCGCGCGCCACTCTTCCTGTGCCCACGGTCTGATCCAGATCCGCGCCACGTGGCGGCACCTGCTCGCCCTCACCGCGCCGCCCCGCTCTCAGCCGCTCGATCCTCGCCCCGTCCATGTGACGACGATCCGCGCCCTCCCGTCCGCACCGTGCCTCGCCAGGACCCCATCCCCGCCATCCGTGTTGCCATGCGTCAAGCCCGCCATCTTCGTCTCCGATCCGCGCCGTGCCGTCTCCGTCCAGGACTCGTGTCGACATGCATGCATAAAACCCGCCGCTGCCTCCCTCGGTTCCCGTGTCTTGCCGCCGCTGTTTCCCTCAGAACTCGCCGCCTTCCTGTGCGCCGCCGTCTCGTGCCGCAGGCCGTCGTCGCCGGTGTCGTCTCCTCCTCGCTGTCGCCTTCCTCGCCGCACCCGTCCCCGCTGTCGGAACCGTCTTCGCCGGAGCCGCGCCGCCGGCCGCCTTGTCTTCTTCTCCGATAAGCCGCTGCCGCTCGCGCCGCTTCTCCGACCGCCGAGTCCCGCTGCGCTCGACTCGCCCAACCCGTGCGCGCACTCTCTTCCTCGCGCGGAAAGCTCGCCGCGTGCCGCCTCGCCGACCTCGCGCTCCCGCTCCGCCCCTCGGCTCGCGCCCGACCCGTCGGCGCACGCTCGCGCCGCTCCTCGGTCACCACACCCGAACCCCGCCGCTGTCGCTCGCCAGATCCGCGGACGCCACAAGGTGAGCCCGCGCATGCGCCGAGAATCGGACGGTTCGTCCGCGCCCGCGCTGCTCAATCGGGGCCACTCATCCAGATCTAAACCCGCTGCTCGGATCGTGCCATGTGGCCCTCATCCAACCGTCGGATCCAGCCGCGCCGCCATCGCACCCGAGTGCCACGTCAGCCCTAGCTGACATAGCAGCCACGTCAGCTCTAGCCTATGTGGCATGCCACGTCAGCCAAAACCGGCCCCAGATGCCACGTGTGCGCCACGTTAGCCCTAGCCACGTGGCGGCACCAGCAACCTCTACAGAGTGTAAAACTATTCGAATAGTCGCGTCCTCGGTCATGGACAATGCTCAGTGATTTCACACGAGGTATAGTTATTTCCAAAAATTTATGGATTGTGGTTGGACAGTGAATGGTTAATTCCCTGTTGGTTTAGCTTATGGATGGGAGGTCCATAAGCGGTTGGTTTAGCTTGTGGATGGGAGGTATGCAAGTGGTTATGCCAATTTCTTTGATTATTTATTTATTATTGTTTTACTTAAAGTTCGCTTTCAATCTATTTACTGTATTTACTTTCAACTGTCATTTATGCAAATTAATATTTCAGCCCTCTTTGGTAAGTCTTGTATATTATATCGCATTCATTTGTTACAAACGATTTGTTGAGTACCAATGTACTCACGGCTTTATGCCCAATGTTCTCAGTTGAGAAAGAGGAGTATCACCAGCAGGAGGTTCCAGGAAGATAGTACTTCGATGACTTCACGGATTAGGTTCGTTCTCCACTCGATAGCCTGTGGGCTTGTCGATTGGCCACTACGTTTTATTTTGGATTTCTACTGCTAGTTTCAAGGCCTTCGTGCTAGTCTATTGTAAGCTTGACCATAAGGTCGTACTGTTGATATTTATCGATATTTGAGGTTTTCCTTTATTTTATCGTGTATATGGTTGTGATGACATCTATGTTTGACTGTGTGCACTAGTGTGATCCTGAGACTAGTGCAGAATACACAGAGAGTCCGAATTTGCATATTCGGGTCTCGACACCGTCTGGGGGCTAGTCGGCACTTCTCACAACCTTAGGGTCATCATTCGGTATTTAAACAAACATGTTTTGTTTTAAACATCAGAGCAAACAGCTAGCACAAAGAGTGCTTAAAAAAACCTCCCAGTGTGGTAGCGAGAGCGTGCCGATAGAACCTCCCCTGCATAGCCAATGGCCAGCACAGCCCTTCCCCAGGTAACACTGCCCAGCACAAGCAGTGGGGGAAACAAAACCAGGGGGCCAGTTCAACCATCCAGGAAGCACAGCCCAGAGCAACCTCCAGGTACTCCCAGTCACAAGCCAATAGAAGAAAGCACACACAGCCAGCTGAGAGGGACAGGGAGAAGTTCACTTTCTTCCTCCCCATTCACAAACCACAATATCACCCATCATCCAGCCCTACCAATTACCGCAATCCACCCCTTGCATCAGCCAATCAAGAGCACGCCAGGAGCAAGACCACAGGACCTCAAGTCATTGGCAAGGGAGACCACCGCAGGGACCATTAACAAGCTAGCAGCTGGGACAGCGACCATAAGCACCAACATCAGCCCACCGCAGCCGAAACCTCAACCATCCACCAACCCAGGTAGCCCATCAAACCTTAACCATAGCATTTCTGGCAGAGTTTAGAAAGCAAAAAGGGTACCCCTTGACAAGAGGTTAGCAGCGGCGCACTACCGGTGGCCGACACTTGCCCCCAACGGTCGTTGCGCACTCCCCTAGCGTGCGGGCAGCCTTGGGTTCCGCCATGCCGAGCCACAATGGCGCGCCACCGAGCTATTCCCTCACCTGTCCTCAAAAATCAAATCAAATCAAGCCAAAATCAAATAAGAACCATAGTAGAGCATGGGGAAATGGGCAAATCGGGCATAGAAGCACCGGATCCGGGCTGTGGGCCACGGATCCGGCACTTGAGGGCGGCGCATGGCACGGGAGGCTGGCGGCGCTAGGGCAGGGGTGAGGGAAATGGCGGCGACAAGAGAGGAGAAGAAGGAAGGTGTAGAAGAGAGAGAGAGAGGGGGGGAAAAGGAGAGATGGGGGGTAGCGGCGGCGCAGGCGGTAGAGAGGGGGAAGGAGAGGCGGCGGTGTAGGCGCGCGAGGGGGAGAGAAGAAGGAAGGTGGAGAGAGAGAGAGAGAGGCGGCACAAATGAGAAAAGGAGGAGGCAGAGAGGAAAAGTAGGCGGCGGCGCAAGGGGGGAAGTGAGGAGAGGAATCGGGCGGCACAAGAGAGGAAAAGGGGCCCGGCAGTGAAAAGTGAAGGAGGTAGACCGGTAGGTCGAAAAAAAAGAAAAAAAAGAAAAAGGGGAAAAAAGAAAAGAAAAGAGGAGAAAATGGTAAGTGCGTGTAAATAAGATTTATTCGCAAAGACAGTAGGTGTGAGCCTTAGTTCATGGTCATCTGGGTACCGAAGCGTTAGAAAGGTATCCGGTGTTAGGGAGATTATTGGTACCGGGTTGCATGTAGGAACATCGTCGGTCGTCTACCCATGTAGGGCTGATATCGTTTGCATGCTTGTGTATATTGCTTTAGCAATGAGTTGAGATCGGGTACTGCTTGTGCAGGTAGCGGTTCGATTTTGGTGCGATCCACGTTTCGTCCGCTAGATTAACAGGCAAGTACATGGTAGAATAGTGGATTGTGTTGAGTGCCTGATATTTATTTTGGTGATCCATGCTTTATATATATCATTTTATGAAATAATGTCTCTGCTCATTGTTGATTATATTGCAACGAGAGGTTGATATGATTGCTGATTATGTTGAGATAGCATTGCATCGTATTGCACACTGGTAGTAAAGGTCTATCGTGCGTAGACATCCCGCGGTGGTGGGATAAATGCATACTTTGGTAGGCACTCTACGGGGTTGGAGTTTGAGGAGAGGTGATTGTGAATACGGATAGGTTGTTGCATCATTTTCCTTGCAATCATCATAACATAAGTTGCATAAGCTAAACCGGAGATGAAGTCATGTAACTATTCCGGTGAGATCGGTGAGAAAGATACATGACTAATCCAGGGTGCTTACAGAGAGACCTACTTTAGTAGGTATTCCACGGAAGTGGAGTTTGTGGCCCGCGTGAAAGAGAGCGGGGCACGAGTGGGCCATCGACGGGTGGACGCTCAGCTTTATTGATATAAGCTCGGAGATTGCATCTGGACATAGCATTGCATTGTGTTGCACTGCATGAAAGAAACTGGTGATTACAGAATAGTTGCGGAGTTTATATTGCAGTTGTGCAAGATAAGTGATTGCCGATACATACAAGGATTGTGTCTTGCCTAGACAATTGAATTGGTTTTGTTGTCGCTATTATTTTATTATGTGCTTGTGGGGTCTTCAGGCTCACCTTTGCTTTGTTGTTTTTTAGGCAAGTGGTGAAGGCGTCATGCACGGGAGGGAATAGCACAGTTATCCCACGTACGACAGTAACTCACATATCGCTTATAGATGTCATATTTAGCCTGGTGTAGCACAAATACATTTTGGTATTTAGCAATTTCATACCTCTGCTGCGCTTACGGTCTATTGGTTGTCAATTGCCGCTGAATGCTATTGAATAAGAGGAGTTGCAACGCAAGTCTAACGGTAAAAGCTGGAACTAGTAGCATCACAGAGCAGGTGGTAGCACTTGGGGCTCAGGCAAGGGGTCGGGGTGTTACAATGATGGCCATCAATGGGGTGCATATGAACATAGTCCCATATTGACATAATCTGTTTTCGGGGCGAAGTTTTTACAAATGCATTCGTATGATAAGGCTATGCATTTATTTTAAGCGTAGTACCGTCAGAGTCGATCTGCATTCCACGTATGGTTAAGAGCCTGGCCTTCGAGTGTGGATAGCCGGTACGCCCCTTGACGGAGTTTGTCGATGACGATGTATGGACCTTCCTACTTGGAATCGAGCTTGTCGACTGTCGGAGCATGCAACGCCATGCACAAGACGAGATCTCCTACTCGGAAGCTTCGCTGACAAACAAGTTTGTTGTAAGACTGTGCTGTCACTCACATGTATTTGGAGATATGCTCCACCGCGCTTGATCGAACATTGTCAAGGAGATTAAGGGAAATCGCGCAGAGCGACGACCGCGCTTCGACGGCCGCAACGACGGTAGGCGCCAGTGCGCGCGGTTGGGGCGAGCGACGCGGGCGCGATCGAGAGTGCCGCGGAGCCATCCATGGCTTCGGCCGCGGCCGCTCAGCCGAGTGTGTGGTGGGGTGCCATGGCAGCGGTCAATGGCCGTTGTGCTGCCATGGTGGGCTTCAGGCGGTTGTGCGGCAGTAGACATTGCGGTGGCTTCCAAACTGCCGGAGCCGTGCGGTGGTCATGGGATCTGGCGATCTGGTATCCATGCGGCGGCCTTCGGCCAATGAGGGCTTTGTGCCCAATTGATGAGATTGATTCGATTTGGTTCTAATCAGATGATTACAAACTGATCTAGAGGTTGGATTATTATGTCTAATCTACTGGATTTTTAGATCTAGACCACAAATTACAGACCAATCTTACTGCTAGTAAATAATCATCACAAGATTGATCTAACATAGCATTTCTAGAGAATACAAAATCAATCTAAATTAGAAAAATATGAATAGCAATGCATAATAGATCGGTTCGCGATTTGTATACCGTACACTTCGTAGAGCTTCGTGCTGATAACATGTTGCAAAATCGATGTAGAGTACATAAACGGTAACACAATCCACGATCACAATCGCTGAGAACAATCAATCAATCAGAGGAGACACGAAGAAGATAGAACACAACAACGTAGACTTTATTAATTAATAAATTAATTTATATGATATAATACTTCTATATTTATAGTAAAAACTCATTAAAGATAATCAAGATATTTATCGACATTGGAATCTTTGGTTTCGTAACGTACTTAAGCCACAAGCTTCTGGCAAACTCACGAAGCAGCAACGCCCTTACCAACGGTCAAACGCCACGTATTGACATACCTCTTTCTCTTAATCCGTGGGCGTCACGAGCGAGCACCTCCCATTCCTTTCTGGGAACCCACGCTTTCCTCACACATCTTTCCTTTCCTTTCCCATCAAGGATCCTTGAAGGAGCCATGCCGCGCCGCAGCTTCTCGTCCACCGCCTCTCCTCAAGGATCCTTAAAGCGCAGTTATGGTTTGAGTTACTTTAAGAAGAAGTCGAGTTACTTGGCCGTGATTTTACCGTTGGGCTCCCGATTTCTAATCCGAGCCGAGGCTTTCCTTTTGTTCCCCCCTCACATCCGAATTCCGAGCTCCTCTTATAGCCCACAAAAACCCTAGACGCCGCCCCATCCATCCATTTAGAAGGTGGCGGAGCGCTGGGGATGCGTTGCGGCGGAGGCGGAATACTCGGATGCAGCGGTGCAGTGGCATTGCGGCTGGAAGCGCAATCGGAGGGCGCGGCGGCGCATCCGCAATTGGAGGCGGAGCCTTCGGCGCAACGTGCGCTACAATTGCGGCCGGAAGCAGAGACGGTGGGCGCCCCGCCGAGCTACGGTGGAGGCGGCACCGTGGAGATGATGCTGGCCTCCCTCGACGGTGACGACGAGTTCGGCTGCTTCCTCCTCGACGTCGCGGATGCGGAGCCGGTGACGCAGGAGCGCTGCACGGCGCCTTGAGGCGAAGAGGTGGGCTTGGCGGCACGCCGGACTCGAGGCAGCGCGCGACGACGCTAGCTGCGGCGCCTCATCTCCGGCGATAGCGAGGCTTCCCCGACGACGTCTCGGCACCTCCTCGTCTCCTCCCGTATTGCCCGTTTTTGACGATTCTTCTTTGTCTTAGTCGATGTTGGGAGGGTTAGATGCTGTTGTTTGGGTTGGGTTGTTTCCTCTCTGGTATGGTTCTCCTCGTATAAGAGTTGTTTGCCTGCTCCCTTTTTGGTATGGTTTAGTGCTGGTTTGCTTCGATTCGTTCGTGTGCTCGCGCTTGCGCTGGCATCGTTTAATTCTGTTTAGTTTAGCGTTTGATTTTTTTTTGGGTCTCTGTTCGTCGTGGGTTTGTGCCTGGGGCGAGGTGACAGTGACTGGGTTAGCTTCTGTTCGTTTTTATCGGTTCATCCACTCACGTGCGATTAGTAGCCGAATCTGTAGACTCGCATCCTGAATGGTGGATTGGGTTGTTTAGTTTGTTCTGAATAGCTTTCGTTGTGTCCGATTTGTTCCTTGCTTCTTGGGTGTTACGACGAAGCGAGCATGTGATAATTTTGGTTCTTTTGTCCTTTCTAGGAGGAGTGTAATGCTGCTTATCTGATTTGCTTTTGGTTTGATTTGCTTTTGGTTTGGATAAATCGTTCCGTACAAAAAGGTCTCTTGACATGAGTGAGTGGTTAATTTTATTTGCTTCTAGTGTAATTGGCTTGGTGTGTGTGAATTGTTATATGTGCAATAATTGGCTTCTAGTTGTTGATTTCATTTGCGTTTGGTTTGGAGAGATGATCTACTTGAATATTTGTGTACATGGTGCGAAGAGTGACGTGGGTAGTTAAATTTGATTTGCTTTCTAGTGTAATTGGCATTATGTGTGACATTGTTCCTGTCCCTTATGATGAGTAGTGCTACTAGATCTTTTTTGAGTTTTGGTTTTGGAGGCTTTTGTGCTTAATACGAGTGCAATACGAGTGGCTTATTTGGTCTGAATTTGAATGTGCAAACTTATGGTGACTTGGCGAGGTAGCAAGATTTGATGAGTGCATTTGGTTTCCTTTTGGTATGGTTTTGGTTAAATCCGATGTTGGTCTGCTTCAATTTGTGTGTGTGTGCCTATGCTTAGGCAGGGAGGAGGGTAGTGAGATCTAGTTGGTCTACTTGTTCTGTTTAGGCGTGTGTTGTGATGTGGCTTTTGTTTGTATATATTCATCCATGCATGTGTGCTAGCTTACAAACGGAATTGGGCATGTGGCGTGTGGCGTGTGGCGTGATGTGGCTATCAGCAGTTAGATGTTTATTGTTATAATCAGTTACAATACAAAGCAATACACACATATTCATGTGCCTTTCTTCCATAGACATGTCTGCAGTACATACCTTAGCAGTCCTTTTACCACGTCTCCTATGCCCTCAAGATTTCTCATTCTTATACATGCATATTTCAATCATTCTAGTCATTTAGGTGCGGCTTTTTATGGCTTGTCTCCTACTGTACTAGCAATTCCTTTTTGTTTAGGAGTGCAAGGTATAATTTTTTTACAAGGTTAATGAGGTCCTCAACTGATAGTTTTTTACAAGGTTAATGGGGTTCTAATTATTTACTATTATTGTTTTGTCAGAAAGCTAATGATCTATTATATGTTGGGTTGCATTATTGTCCTAAATATGTGTAAATCATTTCTTGGTTACTTTTGGCTGCAGTTTTACTTCCTGAACTTGATCATCTAAACGAATTTTATATCATTTCATAAAAATGCAGCTCGGACTACTCCTTAGCCCTTACATGTTGATCATGCTGTTTTCTCATGTTTTGTTCAGGTATTCAATTTGCAGCTATACAGGTTGATCAAGGTATATATATGTATTGCTCTTTCGCATGCTCTCCAAGCAACAATCAGGTTTCTCAATTTGTGCATCTCAGCACAGATATCTAGGCATCAATTTGTTGAGTCCAATATATGTAAGAGAATTTCTATGCAAGGTTAATTACTCATCATGGTATTGACTGAAAAGCATCTTCTATGTGTTCAGGTTTGAAGAAAATCAATGGAAGGACACAACTGATGGAAATCAATGGATAGACACAACCACTAATCTATAGGCAAAGAATACGAAACAAAGAATCTGGTAGCATTGGCATGCACAGATCATGTTACATTAAGCACTCCAAAAATCTTAGGTAATGAATCTCCATGCTAATTTAATTTGGTTTACCTTACCTTTGTTTTTTCCACCAGCTATTTCCACGGTAGTTCACTTAGCGCGAAAATTATTTCAATGCTATTATGTACATGTTGAAATATCTGAAGGAAATCAGTATTAGTTGTGGATTGCCCTTTTCAGTTTTATTTTACTTGAGCAGTTTTTGCTGATGAATAAACAACAGCTCTGATCTATCCAAAGGATAAAAGCAATTAAACAACAAAGAAAAAAATCAATATAAGTCTGTACATTTGAGGGAACTATGTAAATACATCCAGATTTTGACCTTAATTACGGGTTGAGTTGGGTAGCAATTCAGGCAATGTTAGAAGTCAGAACAACTTTCTTTTGATGCTGACAAATGAGTCACTACTACTATGAAAAGTAGGTAATTTGAAAAAGAACACTTCTTAGTCTTTGTTGATTGATGGAATGTATGCTCAGATTCATCATTTGAAGTGCATTCTTTATTGTCCTAACTTCTCTATCATGCTGCGTAGCATTTGACCATGAGTTGACTAGAGATAACCATGGTTCGACATTAGATTGTGGTATGCTTTAAATCATAGGGATATATAGATTTTTTTTGTTCTAGTGATGTATCACATGACTTCTTGATTTGCAGCCAACATATTCTTCTTCAACTGGCATCCTTGCTGTCATGAAAAATGTGCTATTCAATAGGATGTTGAGAAGGTATGCCTCTGTACTAGATTACTAGTTTGTGCTCAGTATGAAGTCTTCATTCTTTCCGCCTTTGTATTTTTAACTATTTATGTCATTCTGACTTTCTGTGATGCTGCAATCAACTTTATCCCTCTAAGAAACCTTTGAAAATAACCTCTTCAAAACATTGGAGAGACACAACTCAAATTGGTTCTAAAGTTATGATTTTGATGCTTGCCCTCACTCCTGACAACCTAAACCTTTCAAGCTACTTTTGCAGATTGTACAACTTTGAAAAAACAAGTTAGCTGGTTGCCCTGTTTCTTGTTTTTTTATTATTTTTTATTAATGGCTAACACATTTTCAGCACAGTTATATGTCAATGTTGTAATGTATTACAAATTATAATTGCACCTACTATTAGAGCAATCCTTTGTAATTGTTGTGGTATGGGTTGGTTGGGTACGGATCCAAGGACCGACGGTAAGGCATTCGCCCTTGAATGTATTTTAGCTGGTTTCTCTGGATGGATGATACGCCTAAGTTGCTCTGTTCACTAAGTTCAATATACGTTCTTCAATTGACTTGACATACCCTGGGTTAATCTTATTTGGTACATCTATTATAACAACAATCTGCCCAATAAGGAGGAAAGAAAAGGTTCTTTCTGGTCGTACGATATTTGCAATTTTTTTCTTATATTCAAAAGAATATTCAGGCAAACCTCAAGATATGTGCTTCAGTTTAAGTTTGGTTTAGCAGTTTGTACACCCAGCTGCTCCAGCAATTATGGCCCCAGCTGCTTTCTTTTGCTATTAGCAAAAAGTATCTCTTGAATAGTGCTCCCAGACTATCGCCCACTGTTTTATGTTTTATGGTTTGTATGATTTGCTGTGTTGGTGGGTACTTCTTCTGGGTTTTAGGTTCAATTGTAAACTGGAGCACATGGTATGGGACAGCAATAGACAGTGATTAGTTTTGGGTGGCCACGCTACAGATTTGCTCCTAAATTAGAAGTAGTGTTCACGTCTGGCCAAATGAGCAGCCAAAGAATCACATCGATAATGGAAAGCGAACTTGCAGATCTGCTGCACAGATCAAGCTATTCTGTCATTGATTAACTTTTAGTATTCAGTTCCATTTAGGGGGTGTTTGGATGAGGCTAAGCAGCCGATGAATCATATTGTTCCTTGCAGATCAACCACATGAGGTTATTTAACTGTCAACCTATTGTGCATTTGGTCAGCTTAAGTATTCAAGTCCACTGTGGGGGTGTTTGGATGAGGGTGTGTCAGAATTCCACTTGTCATCATAGTAGATATAGCAGACAGTGCGACACCAACCAGGTATGTTTTTATCTAATACTGCACTCCGTTTCCTCTATTTAGAGAGAGACAAGGGCATTTAGTTCCTCTGTATTTTGTGCAGGACAGCAGAAGACAAGCCACATTATTCCTAGGATATAGTTGTTAAGGTGCTTTGATTATTTTATACAAACCTTTTGTGTGAAAAACTTTTTCTGCGTTGCACAATTGTCCAAAGCCTTCATTTGTTTAATGCGCAAAAGCATTGATCGCGCTTGTTTCCCTTCATCTCTTTCAACGCTGACTACTTTATTACCTGCTCTGCAACATCCGGCAGGTTTTTTAAGATTTTTTTTACTACATCTAAATTATTTGTTTCCAGCAATGGTGCTATCTTTCAAATTTTTCTTTGGAGTAAAGGGAAGTTGTCATTTTCCCTGTGCTAATTACTTTAATGTGTTATGTTGCTATCAGCAGTTAGTTGTTTATTGTTATAATCAGTTACTATACAAAGCAATACACACATGTTCATGTGCCTTTATTCCATAGATTTGTCTGCAGTAGATACCTTAGCAGTCCTTTTGCCACTTCTCGTATGTTCTCATGGTTTCTCATTCTTATACATGTAAATTTCAATCATTCTAGTCATTTGGGTGCGACTTTTTATGGTTTGTCTCCTACTGTGCTAGCAATTCTTTTTTGTTTAGGAGTGCAAGGTATAATTTTTTTACATGGTTAATGATGTCCTGAACTGATAGTGTACATTATCACTCCTTTTTTTATGCAGACGGTGAGTTTTTTGCTAAGCGTGATCTACGCTGCTGCATGGCAAATCTTTCTGAATTTCTGATATATCTCTCTCTTCCTCCTGGCCATCCTTTCATCATGTTCCTTTTGACTACTTAGTCGGCTAATGAGAACTTTTCCAACAAATACGAATGTGTCAATGTGTTTCAGTTTGATCATCTAATTTTTTACTATTGTTTGATCATCTAGCTATTTACTATTATTGTTTTGTCCAAGGTTATTAAGGCGTCGCCTAATCGTCGCTTAGGCGTCGGAGCGGCCGGGAGCTGCCGCCACGGCCGTTGCCTCGCCTTACGTGCGTATGGCGTCCGCCTCGGACGGTATGGCGTCGCTTTGTCGTCGCCATGGCGTCGTTGCCGCGTCGCAACAGCAAGGCGGGCGCCATACCTCTGCACAGGCGGGAAACGGCGGGGAAAATGGAGGGAGCGCGGGAGGCAGAGCGGGAAAAATAAAGGGAGCGCGGGAGGGAGAGCGGGAAAAATAAAGGGAGCGCGGGAGGGAGAGCGCGTTACATCCGAAGTGCTTCGGAAGGGAGTTCGGCGTGCGGGCGACTCGGGCGATCTCCAGGCCTCCATGCCGACGCCTCCCTCCGGGCCTCCACGCCGCCGCCTCCCTCCGAGGCTCCGAGCCTCCACGCCGCCGCTTCCTCCGGGCTCCACGCCGCCGCTTCCTCCGGCCCACGCCGCCTCCTCGGGCTCCACGCCGCCGCCCTCCGGGCTCCACGCCGCCTCCTCCTCCGGCTCCACGACGCCTCCTCCGGCCCCATGCCGCCGCCTCCCTCCGGGATCCATGCCGCCTCTCCGGGCTCCACGCGCCTCCTCCGGGCTCCACGCGCCGCTCTCCTCCGGCCCACGCCGCCTTTCGAGTAGGCATGTTTTCATCTGGTTTGTATGCAGAGTATGCAGTACAGCAGTAGCCAGTAGGCATGTTTTATAGTCACCGATGACCGAACACAACAGGCGAGCATCCTTCGTATGCAGTACACAGTAGGCATGTTCGTATGCAGTAGGCATGTTCATTGTTAGATTGTTGCTAGATTGTTAGATGTTACTAGATGTTTTTATTGCATAGGCATGTTTTTATTCATGTTTCCATCATTCCATGTTCATTGCTATGAAGATTTTGTTTTTGATGATGAGGAAGTTGATGATTATAGTGAAGCTCCACCTGATGATATGGAGAGCGATGGCGGCAATATGGATGGCAATGATTTGGATGCATTCGAGATGGATGATTATTGAGAGGAATGCTAGATTGTTGATGTTTTGGTCTTTTTGGTTGTGTGGACTTGTGTGACTTTTAAGCTACCGTTGTCTTGTAATCATGCCACTATGGTTTCATTTGTATGGACTATGCCACTATGGTTTCGTTTGTATGGATTATGCCACTATGGTTTCGTTTGTCATGTAATCATTTTTAATTTCCATTGATACTGTTGTCTTGTTTTCATAATTTGTACGTACAATTTGTCACTTCAATTTATTGGAAGGTGTTAATAGTATACTAACGTGCTAAGTTTTGCTCCATGGCAGTAATGGACTCATGGAAGTTGCATGCGACTTGGGAGAAGAGCAAAGTCGACAAACAATGGACAATGTTGTCAAGGTATGTCATTCAACATTCATGTTTTCTAGCTGCACTATTATTCATGTTTATTTGCTTTCATACATAGTTAAAATTGCTGTCAATGTTCAACAAAATTGCTGTCATAAAAGGTTAGAATGTGAGTATGGCGTCGCCTCGCCGCACGCCATCCTCGCCTAAAAGATGTGAAGGTAGTCTGGCGCCTCGCCTCGCCTTATCGCCGTGATAACCTTGGTTTTGTCAGAAGCTAATGATCTGTTATATGTAGGGTTGCGTTGTTGTCCTAAATATGTGTAAATCATTTCTTGGTTACTTTTGGCTGCAGTTTTACTTCCTGAACTGATCATCTAAATGAATTTTATATTATTTCATAAAAATGCAGCTCGGACTACTCCTTAGCCCTTACATGTTGTTCATGCTGTTTTGTCATGTTTTGCTCAGTTATTCAATTTGCAGCTATACAGGTTGATCAAGGTATATATATGTATTGTTCTTTTGCTTGCTCTCCAAGCAACAATCAGATTTCTCAATTTGTGCATCTCAGCATAGATATCTAGGCATCAATTTGTTGAGTCCAATATATGTAAGAGAATTTCTATGCAAGGTTAATTACTCATCATCGTATTGACTGAAAAGCATCTTCTATGTGTTCTGTTTTGAAGAAAATCAATGGAAGGGCACAACTGATGTAAATCAATGGATAGACACAACCACTAATCTACAGGCAAAGAATATGAAACAAAGAATCTGGTAGCATTGGCATGCACAGATCATGTTACATTAAGCACTCCAAAAATCATAGGTAATGAACCTCCATGCTAATTTAATTTGTTTTACCTTACCTTTGTTTTTTCCTCCAGCTATTTCCTTGGTTGTTGACTTAGCGCGAAAATTATTTCAATGCTATTATGTACATGTTTAAATATCTGAAGGAAATCGATATTAGTCCTGGATTGTCCTTTCCAGTTTTATTTTACTTGAGCAGTTTTTGCTGACGAATAAACAACAGCTCTGATCTATCCAAAGGATAAAAGCAATTAAACAACAAAGAAAAAAATCAATATAAGTCTGTACATTTGAGTAAACTATGTAAATACATCCAGATTTTGACTTTAATCACTGGTTTAGTTGGGTAGCAATTGAGGCAATGTTAGAAGTCAGAACAACTTTCATTAGATGCTGACAAATGAGTCACTACTACTATGAAAAGAAGGTAATTTGAAAAAGAACGCTTCTTAGTCTTTGTTGATTGATGGAATGTATGCTCAGATTCATCATTTGAAGTGCATTCTTTATTGTCCTAACTTCTCTATCATGCTGCGTAGCATTTGACCATGAGTTGACTAGAGATAACCATGGTTCGACATTAGATTGTGGTATTCTTTAAATCATAGGGATATATAGATTTTTTTTGTTCCAGTGATGTATCACATGACTTCTTGATTTGCAGCCAACATATTCTTCAACTGGCATCCTTGCTGTCATGAAAAATGTGCTATTCAATAGGATGTTGAGAAGGTATGCCTCTGTACTAGATTACTAGTTTGTGCTCAGTATGAAGTCTTCCTTCTTTCCGCCTTTGTATGTTTAACTATTTATGTCATTCTGACTTTCTGAGATGTTGCAATCAACTTTATCCCACTAAGAAACCTTTCAAAATAAGCTCTTCAAAACATTGGAGAGATACAACTCAAATTGGTTCTAAATTTATGATTTTGATGCTTGCCCTCAATGCCCTCACTCCTGACAACCTAAACCTTTCAAGCTACTTTTGCAGATTGTACAACTTTGAAAAAACAAGTTAGCTGGTTTCCCTGTTTCTTGTTTTATTATTATTTTTTATTAATGGATAACACATTTTCAGCACAGTTATATGTCAATGTTGTAATGTATTACAAATTATAATTGCACCTACTATTAGGGCAATCCTTTGTAATTGTTGTGGTATGGGTTGGTTGGGTACGGATCCAAGGACCGATGGTAAGGCGTTCGCCCTTGAATGTATTTTAGCTGGTTTCTCTGGATGGATGATACGCCTAAGTTGCTCTGTTCACTAAGTTTCAATATACATTCTTCAATTGACTTGACATACCCTGTGTTAATCTTATTTGGTACATCTATTATAACAACAATCTGCCCAGTATGGAGCAAAGAAAAGGTTCTTTCTGGTCGTATGATATTTGCAATTTTTTTCTTATATTCAAATGAATATTCAGACAAACCTCAAGATATGTGCTTCAGTTTTAAGTTTGGTTTAGCAGTTTGTACAACCAGCTGCTCCAGCAATTATGGCTCCATCTGCTTTCTTTTGCTATTAGCAAAAAATATCTCTTGAATAGTGCTCCCAGACTATCCCCCACTGTTTTATGTTTTAAGGTTCATATGATTTGCTGTGTTGGTGGGTACTTCTTCTGGGTTTTAGGTTCAATTGTAAACTGGGGTGCATGGTATGGGAAAGGAATAGATAGTGATTTGTTTTGGGTGGCCCTGCTACAGATTTGCTCCAAAATTAGAAGTAGTGTTCACGTCTGGCCGAATGGGCAGCCAAAGAATCACATCGTTAATGGAAAGCGAACTTGCAAATCTGCCGCACAGATCAAGCTATTCTGTCATTGATTAGCTTTTAGTATTCAGTTCCATTGAGGGGGTGTTTGGATGAGGATAAGCAGCCGATGAATCACATTGTTCCTTGCAGATCAACCACATGAGGTTATTTAACTGTCAACCTATTGTGCCTTTGGTCTGCTTACGTATTCAAGTCCACTGAGGGGGTGTTTGGATGAGGGTGTGTCAGAATTATACCTGCCATCATAGCAGATATAGCAGACAGTGCGGCACCAACCAGGTATGTTTTTATCTAATAGTGCACTCCGTTTCCTCTATTTAGAGAAAAGACAAGGGCATTTAGTTCCTCTGTATTTTGTGCAGGACAGCAGAAGACAAGCCACATTATTCCTAGGATATAGTTGTTAAGGTGCTTCGATTATTTTATAGAAACCTTTTGTGTGAAAAACTTTTTCTGCATTGTACAATTGTCCAAAGCCTTCATTTGTTTAATGCGCAAAAGCGTTGATCTTGCATGTTCCCCTTCATCTCTTTCAACGCTGACTGCTTTATTACCTGCTCTGCAACATCCGACAGATTTTTGAAGGTTTTTTTTCATACATCTAAATTATTTGTTTCCAGCAATGCTGCTATCTTTCAAATTTCGTTCTTTGGAGTAAAGGGAAGTTGTCGTTTTTCCCTGTGCTAACTACTTTAATGTGTTATGTTGCTATCAGCAGTTAGATGTTTATTGTTATAATCAGTTACTATACATAGCAATACACACATATTCATGTGCCATTATTCCATAGATAGGTCTGCAGTAGATACCTTAGCAGTCCTTTTACCACTTCTCCTAAGTCCTCATGGTTTCTCATTTTTATACAAGTAAATTTCAATTATTCTAGTCATTTAGGTGCGACTTTGTATGGTTTGTCTCCTCCTGTGCTAGCAATTCTTTTTTGTTTAGGAGTGCAAGGTATAATTTTTTTGCATGGTTAATGATGTCCTCAACTGGTAGTGTACATTATCACTCCTTTTTTTTTGCAGATGGTGATTTTTTTGCTAAGCGTGACCTACGCTGCTGCATGGCAAATCTTTCTGAATTTCTGATATCTCTCTCTCTCTTCCTCCTGGCCAACCTTTCATCATGTTCCTTGGCCAACCTTTCATCATGTTCCTTTTGACTACTTAGTCGGCAAATGAGAAGATGTTATTGTTGTGGCTGTACCTTTTCCAACAAATACGAATGTGTCAATGTGTTTCAGTTTGATCATCTAATTATTTACTATTGTTTGATCATCTAACTATTTACTATTATTGTTTTGTCAGAAGCTAATGATCTATTATATGTAGGGTTGCGTTATTGTCCTAAATATGCGTAAATCATTTCTTGGTTACTTTTGGCTGCAGTTTTACTTCCTGAACTGATCATCTAAACGAATTTTATATCATTTCATAAAAATGCAGCTCGGACTACTCCTTAGCCCTTACATGTTGATTATGTTGTTTTGTCATGTTTTGTTCAGGTATTCAATTTGCAGCTATACAGGTTGATCAAGGTATATATATGTATTGTTCTTTCGCATGCTCTCCAAGCAACAATCAGATTTCTCAATTTGTGCATCTCAGCATAGATATCTAGGCATCAATTTGTTGAGTCCAATATATGTAAGAGAATTTCTATGCAAGGTTAATTACTCATCGTGGTATTGACTGAAAAGCATCTTCTATGTGTTCAGGTTTGAAGAAAATCAATGGAAGGACACAACTGATGTAAATCAGTGGATAGACACAACCACTAATCTATAGGCAAAGAATACGAAACAAAGAATCTGGTAGCATTGGCATGCACAGATCATGTTACATTAAGCACTCCAAAAATCATAGGTAATGAATCTCCATGCTAATTTAATTTGGTTTACCTTACCTTTGTTTTTTCCACCAGCTATTTCCACGGTAGTTCACTTAGCGCGAAAATTATTTCAATGCTATTATGTACATGTTTAAATATCCGAAGGAAATCAATATTAGTCCTGGATTGCCCTTTCCAGTTTTATTTTCCTTGAGCAGTATTTCTGATGAATAAACAACAGCTCTGATCTATCCAAAGGATTCAGGCAATGTTAGAAGTCAGAACAACTTTCTTTTTATGCTGACAAATGCGTCACTACTACTATGAAAAGAAGGTAATTTGAAAAAGAACACTTAGTCTTTGTTGATTGATGGAATGTGTGCTCAGATTCATCATTTGAAGTGCATTCTTTATTATCGTAGCTTCTCTATCATGCTGCGTAGCATTTGACCATGAGTTGACTAGAGATAACCATGGTTCGACATTAGATTGTGGTATGCTTTAAATCATAGGGATATATAGATTTTTTTGTTCTAGTGATGTATCACATGACTTCTTGATTTGCAGCCAACATATTCTTCTTCAACTAGCATCCTTGCTGTCATGAAAAATGTGCTATTCAATAGGATGTTGAGAAGGTATGCCTCTGTACTAGATTACTAGTTTGTGCTCAGTATGAAGTCTTCGTTCTTTCCGCATTTTTATTTTTAACTATCTATGTCATTCTGACTTTCTGAGATGCTGCAATCAACTTTATCCCACTAAGAAACATTTGAAAATAACCTCTTCATAACATTGGAGAGACACAACTCAAATTGGTTCTAAAGTTATGATTTTGATTCTTGCCCTCAATGCCCTCACTCCTGACAACCTAAACCTTTCAAGCTACTTTTGCAGATTGTACAACTTTGAAAAAACAAGTTTGCTGGTTTCCCTGTTTCTTGTTTTATTATTATTTTTTATTAATTTATAACGCATTTTCAGCGCAGTTATATGTCAATGTTGTAATGTATTAGAAATTATAGTTGCAGCTACTATTAGAGCAAACCTTTGTAATTGTTGTGGTATGGGTTGGTTGGGTACGGATCCAAGGACCGAGGGTAAGGCATTCGCCCTTGAATGTATTTTAGCTGATGTCTCTGGATGGATGATACGCCTAAGTTGCTCTGTTCACTAAGTTTCAATATACGTTCTTCAATTGTCTTGACATACCCTGGTTTAATCTTATTTGGTACATCTATTATAACAACAATCTGCCCAGTATGGAGCAAAGAAAAGGTTCTTTCTGGTCGTACGATATTTGCAATTTTTTCCTTATATTCAAATGAATATTCAGACAAACCTCAAGTATGTGCTTCAGTTTAAGTTTGGTTTAGCAGTTTATACACCCAGCTGCTCCAGCAATTATGGCCCCATCTGCTTTCTTTTGCTATTAGCAAAAAATATCTCTTGAATAGTGCTCCCAGACTATCCCCCACTGTTTTATGTTTTAAGGTTGGTGTTATTTGCTGTGTTGGTGGGTACTTCTTCTGGGTTTTAGGTTCAATTGTAAACTGGAGCACATGGTATGGGACAGCAATAGACAGTGATTAATTTTGGGTGGCTACGCTACAGATTTGCTCCAAAATTAGAAGTAGTGTTCACGTCTGGCCGAGTGAGCTGCCAAAGAATCACATCGATAATGGAAAGCTAACTTGCAGATCTGCCGCACAGATTGAGCTATTCTGTCATTGATTAGCTTTTAGTATTCAGTTCCATTGAGGGGGTGTTTGGATGAGGCTAAGCAGCCGATGAATCATATTGTTCCTTGCAGATCAACCACATGAGGTTATTTAATTGTCGACCTATTGTGCCTTTGGTCAGCTTGAGTATTCAAGTCCACTGAGGGGGTGTTTGGATGAGGGTGTGTCAGAATTCCACCTGCCATCATAGCAGATATAGCAGACAAGGGCACATTAGGTATGTTTTTATCTAGTAGTGCACTCCGTTTCCTCTATTTAGTGAAAGGACAAGGGCATTTAGTTCCTCTGTATTTTGTGCAGGACAGCAGAAGACAAGCCACATTATTCCTAGGATATAGTTGTTAAGGTGCTTCAATTATTTTATTGATACCTTTTGTGTGAAAAACTTTTTCTGCATTGTACAATTGTCCAAACCCATCATTTGTTTAATGCGCAAAAGCATTGATCGCGCATGTTCCCCTTCATCTCTTTCAACGCTGAGTGCTTTTTTAACTGCTCTGCAACGTCCGACAGGTTATTGAAGATTTTTTTTGTACTTCTAAATTATTTATTTCCAGCAATGCTGCTATCTTTCAAATTTCGTTCTTTGGAGTAAAGGGAAGTTGTCGTTTTTCCCTGTGTTAACTACTTTAATATGTTATGTTGCTGTCAGCAGTTAGATGTTTATTGTTATAATCTGTTACTATACATAGCAATACACACATATTCATGTGCCTTTATTCCATTGCAAGGTTATTAAGTCGTAAAGTCGAGTCGAGTCGCTTAAGGGGCGACTAGGGAGACTAGTCGACTTATCGACCAACTAGTCTGGACTAGTCGCAACTAGTGGGGGAAAGGAGAGAAAAGGGGGAAAGAGGGGAGGAGGAAGGAGGCTGCACTGATCGGAGAAGCAAGGAGGGACCGAGGGAGTCGCCCCGCCGCCAGGTCCGCCGTCGCAGCCGTCAGATCCGTGGGATCCGTCGCCGCTGCCTGTCCGTCGTCGCCTCCCGCTTCACCTGAAGGAAGATAGAATAGGTGGAATAGGATGTATTGCATTGAGGCTCTCGAGCGGTATATATAGAGGTACAAGACTTGAGGGGCAAGACGGTACAAGGGATTGGAATCCTAATAGGACTCTATCCTACCATATATATTGTACTCTTAACATCCCCCTGCAGTCACAATGGGAGCATCGCAGACGGTGAGACTGAAGAAGAAGCCAAAGAGCTGATATCCCGCATGATCATAGCGCTCGATGCGTCGCGTATCTTTGGATGGTGAAGTAACCGGCGATGAGTAGCTCAAGCAAGGCGGTAGCCCTTTGTGCCGATGTCAAGGTAGCCGAGCGCGAGGGCGGAGTAGTCGTGGTCGAGGATGCCACCAGGAGATGGCCGTGGTCGACGTAGACGTGGTCGGGTTACCGATGCCGAAGCGGTCGCATATGAAGCCGCGGCGCAAAAGAGGCGCCATGGTGATGACGAGACGCGTCGAGGCGATCGTCGTGGAAGAAGCGATGCCGAGGTCGACGCAGATCGGGGCCATCGAGATGTAGACGAACGAATGGCGGCGATGCAATCGGGCGACGGGGCGAACGGAGGGTCGATGCCAAAGTCGATGCGGTCAAGCCACGGGGCGGCGTGTGCGGGTTTGCGGACCGAAACGCGTCGAGGACAAGCACGCACCGGTGTTGCCGTGCAGGCGTACTAGGAGAGGCCCTAACGAGGCGTGGTTGTCTTTGGGCGTAGAAGAAGCAATGCGGAGCGACGCCGGGTATTCTACCCGGCGAGCGATCGGCGACACTTCTACCCGGCGGCGATCGGGTGGGCGCTCTAGCTCAAAGGCGGCGATCCCGACGCAAGGTGCGGCGGCGCGGTAGCGCTTCGATGTCGGTGAGAAGGCCCGATCAAGATGATGAAGACCAGTGCGAGCGGATGGCGCACAAGAGGTTGCGCAGCACAGTTGTCGATGCACAGGGGACGGCGATGTAGATGCAACGGCGAGGGGACACGTGTGGCGGTGCCGCGGCCTGAGGAAGCGACACAGCAGCAGCCCTGTTGCTCGGAGAAGATGCTCGTAGTACTCGACGATGGACGTCATGGGAGCCGGGTGGATCGCGCACAATCGGCTGATCAGCCGAGTACGCGCGAGGCGGGACGACGATGGAAGAAATCGGCGGAGGTGTCCCGATCTGTGGTGGCGATGACAAACCGGCGATGAAGACGTGCGGACGGGATGACCAAGATGCGATGCGGGAAGGCTGGACCCTCGGCATCGCATGCCCAGCCTGGCCGCACAGTCGAAGAGGTAGAGGCCGGTGTAGTCGACGCCGATGTCGGAGTAGATACGTGCGAGGTCGACGGGCGGTGGGCGACTCAACCCCGATCAGTGATCGGGAAAAAAGAAAAGATACAACAGCAGCAGTTGTATCCGCCATGTGCAACTCACCAGGTATATCTAGCCTGATCCTCTATCCTCTCTCTTTTTTTTTCACAATGGTAGCGTTGACTATGCAGAGAGATCAAGAAGTTTATATTTGGAGGCCGCCTCAAAATATCCTTATCCTCCTCACTCAAAATATCCGCTTCCCAGTGGCTCCTCCCAGCGTGGCTCCCAGCGGCTCCTCCTCGAGCGGCAGCGGCCGCGGCGGTGGAAGGACGGGCAGCCGGCGGCCCAGCGCAGAGAGCGCCCGAGCGGAAGCCGGCGAGAGGCGCGCCGGCCGAGAGAGGCGACGCGAGAGAGGCGCGCGGCGGCTGAAAGCGGGCGAGGCGCGCGCGCCGGCGCGAGGCGGCGTCAGGCGGATTCGTGGCGCGGCGGGAGAGGCGGGCACGGCTTCGGTGCGAGCAATGGCGGAGCGGCGGCCGGCCGGCGGCGCGCGCGGCGCGGCACTTCGGAGCGCGCGGATTTGGTGAGGCGTTAGCTCACGAGCCAGTGGAAGAGGCGGGCCGACGAGGCGCCTCGTGCGGCAACGATCTGGCGGCGGCCTCGATCCGAGCGGCGGGCGGAGTTTGACGAGGCTCCCGCCGATCCGGCGATCGGCGATGAAGAGCTGCAGGGCAAGGCGCCGAGGATCAAGCGGCGGCGCGCGCAGGGCACCGGACGGCGGCGCGCTCCCGAGCGAGGAGCTCCAACGGCGATCCACGGAGGAGTCACCGGCGGGGCGTCGATCATCGCTGATTTACGACAACGACGATGGCGGCGGATCATCTAACGGTAGATCGCCCCGGCGAGATGGATCTCCCGAGCGCGCGCGTCTTGAGCGGCGGCTAGGGTTAGGATCTAAACCTAGCGCTCTGATACCATGAAGGAAGATAGAATAGGTGGAATAGGATGTATTGCATTGAGCCTCTCGGGCGGTATATATAGAGGTACAAGACTTGAGGGGCAAGACGGTACAAGGGATTGGAATCCTAATAGGACTCTATCCTACCATATATATTGTACTCTAACATCACCGGCGCCGGATCCGTCGTCGCCGCAGCCGGATCCGTCACCGCCGCCAGTCCGCCGTCGCCTCCCGCTTCACCGGCGTCGGATCCGCCGTCGCCGCAGCCGGATCTGCGGGATCCGTCACTGCTGCCGCAACCGGATTCACGGGATCCGTCGCCGCCGCCAGTCCGCCGTCGCCTCCCGCTTCATCGGTGTTGGATCCGCTGTTGCCGCAGCCGGATCCCGCGCGGGATCCGTCGCCGCCGCCAGTCCGCTGTCGCCTCCCGCTTCACCGGCGCCAGATCTGCCGTTGCCATAGCCGTCGCCACAGCCAAGGGAATGGCGGCGCAGGGCGACGGGGAAGGCGAGGCGTGGTTGAGGGAGCAGTGGCGCAGGGCGATGGGGAAGGTGAGGCGTGGCTGAGGGAGCGGTTGGCAAGGGCGATGGCGAGGTCTGGAGGAGGAGCGGCGGCCACTGCGCGGACTGCTGAGGCGCACGCCCGCACGCGATAAAGCACGCCCGCACGCCATTAGTTGGGCTGGGCCAGGAGGCAATTTGGTTGAGTGGGCTTTAGTCGGCCGACTAGAAATAGGAGTTTAGTCGAGATTAGTCGCTGATTAGTCGTCCGGACGCCTGACTAGTCGCTCCAGTCGAGTCGAGCTCTCTAGTCGTTCATCCTGTACCGACTCGACGACTAGTCGTGGATTAGTCGACGACTTAATAACATGGCTCCATAGATAGGTCTGCAGTAGATACCTTAGCAGTCCTTTTACCACTTCTCCTAAGTCCTCATTATTTCTCTTTCTTACACATGTAAATTTCAATCATTCTAGTCATTTAGGTGCGACTTTGTATGGTTTGTCTCATACTGTGATAGCAATTCTTTTTTGTTTAGGAGTGCAAGGTATAATTTTTTTACATGGTTCACTATGTCCTCAACTGGTAGTGTACATTATCACTCCTTTTTTTATGCTGATGGTGATTTTTTTTGCTAAGCGTGACCTACGCTGCTGCATGGCAAATCTTTCTGAATTTCTGATATATATCTCTCTTCCTCCTGGCCAACCTTTCATCATGTTCCTTTTGACTACTTAGTCGGCTAATGAGAAAATGTTATTGTTGTGGCTGTACCTTTTCCAACAAATACGAATGTGTCAATGTGTTTCAGTTTGATCATCTAATTATTTACTATTGTTTTATCATCTAACTATTTACTATTATTGTTTTGTCAGAAGGTAATGATCTATTATATGTAGGGTTGTGTTCTTGTCCTAAATATGTGTAAATCATTTCTTGGTTACTTTTGGCTGCAGTTTTACTTCCTGAACTGATCATCTAAACGAATTTTATATCATTTCATAAAAATGCAGCTCGGACTACTCCTTAGCCCTTACATGTTGATCATGCTGTTTTGTCATGTTTTGGACAGGTATTCAATTTGCAGCTATACAGGTTGATCAAGGTATATATATGTATTGCTCTTTCGCGTGCTCTCCAAGCAACAATCATATTTCTCAATTTGTGCATCTCAGCATAGATATCAAGGTATCAATTTATTGAGTCCAATATATGTAATAGAATTTCTATGCAAGGTTAATTACTCATCATGGTATTGACTGAAAAGCATCTTCTATGTGTTCAGGTTTGGAGAAAATCGATGGAAAGACACAACTGATGTAAATCAATGGATAGACAGTTAGACACAACCACTAATCTACAGGCAAAGAATACGAAAGAAAGAATCTGGTAGCATTGCCTTGCACAGATCATGTTGCATTAAGCACTCCAAAAATCATAGGTAATGAACCTCCATGCTAATTTAATTTGTTTTACCTTACCTTTGTTTTTCCTCCAGCTATTTCCGTGGTAGTTCACTTAGTGTGAAAATTATTTCAATGCTATTATGTACATGTTTAAATATCCGAAGAAAATCAATATTAGTCCTGGATTGTCCTTTCCTGTTTTATTTTACTTGAGCTGTTTTTGCTGATGAATAAACAACAGCTCAGATCTATCCAAAGGATAAAAGCGATTAAACAACAAAGAAATAAAATCAATATAAGTCTGTACATTTGAGGAAATTATGTAAATACATCCAGATTTTGACCTCAATCACTGGTTGAGTTGGGTAGCAATTGAGGCAATGTCAAAAGTCAGAACAACTTTCATTTGATGCTGACAAATGAGTCACTACTACTTTGAAAAGAAGGTAATTTGAAAAAGAAAACTTCTTAGTCATTGTTGATAGATGGAATGTGTGCTCACATTCATCATTTGAAGTGCATTCTTTATTGTCCTAACTTCGCTATCATGCTGCGTTGCATTTGACCATGAGTTGACTAAAGATAACCGTGGTTCGACATTAGATTGTGGTATGCTTTAAATCATTGGGATATATAGATTTTTTTTGTTCCAGTGATGTATCACATGACTTCTTGATTTGCACCCAACATATTCTTCAACTGGCATCCTTGCTGTCATGAAAAATGTGCTATTCAATACTCAATAGGATGTTGAGAAGGTATGTCTCTGTACTAGATTACTAGTTTGTGCTCAGTATGAAGTCTTCCTTCTTTCCACCTATTTATGTCATTCTGACTTTCTGAGATGTTGCAATCAACTTTATCCCACTAAGAAACCTTTCAAAATAAGCTCTTCAAAACATTGGAGAGATACAACTCAAATTGTTCTAAATTTATGATTTTGATGCTTGCCCTCAATGCCCTCACTCCTGACAACCTAAACCTTTCAAGCTACTTTTGCAGATTGTACAACTTTGAAAAAACATGTTAGCTGGTTTCCCTGTTTCTTGTTTTATTATTATTTTTTATTAATGGATAACACATTTTCAGTCGCAATCCTTTGTAATTGTTGTGGTATGGGTTGGTTCGGTACGGATCCAAGGACCGAGGGTAAGGCATTCGCCTTTGAATGTATTTCAGCTGGTTTCTCTGGATGGATGATACGCCTAAGTTGCTCTGTTCACTAAGTTTCAATATACGTTCTTCAATTGACTTGACATACCCTGTGTTAATTGTTAGAGTTTATCTCTTTCCCTGTTATAGTTTATCTCTTTCCCTGTTTAGGTGATCCCCTTCTATATTTAGGTAGCCTTCCCTTATGCGCCTGATCTCCCGGATCTTCTCCCCGGTAGAGCTCTATATATTGTACTCCTGTTATTCAGTTGAATGCAAGCAATATTCGCGCTATCATGGTATCAAGAGACGTCACGATCCCGTGACCACTCGCTTCCGCTAATACTTACACTGCTCGTGCGCCGCTATGCCATCCGAGACCCTCGCGCTCCCACCGCCGCGATGCCAGCGGCGGCGCGAGGATGCGCCGCGACGGAGAAAACCCGCCAGACTGTTGATGCCGCCGGCGAAGCCGACAAGGCCGCCGCGCGCAGATCGCGTCCGCGCCGCCCAGGACGTCCTCGCGAAGGAACGCCGAGCCGCTGCCGATCTCGAGCGCGCAGCAGCCGCTGCTCGCGACGCTGCCTTCCGTCCTGGCAACGGCGGCACCCACGACAGCGCCCGGCAATGCCGACGACCTCGACGTCCCACGACTACGAGGCCGCCACCATCGCCAATCTCCACGCGCAGCGGCGGCGTCGAGAACATCCGTGCCCTCGTGCGTGGTTCCGGAACCCTCTCCTCCTACACACTGGCGCGCGACCTGCGTCCTCCTCACCTCGGCGATGCGCCCTCGCGACCACGTCCTCCAACGCCGCCTTCCCGCGTGCCCTCTGGCGCGCATGGACGCCGTCGTCTGTCGTGGAGTCTTTGCACGCTCTCTCCGGTGATGGAGTCGCGCGCACTCCGCAACCGCGACGCACGCCGCGCTGGCTCACCTTCGAGGCGCAATTCCTTGCAATCGCGGCTCGCGCCGCCGCCTCGGCGCGAATTTCGTGTCTTCGTGCGGGGCGACCTCTCGGTCGGCGACTCGCCGCAAGATGAAGGATGGCCGACGCCTCGGCGACCTCGGCGAGGTCGTCCGCGACCGCACCCTCGTCCTCAATGTCTTTGCGCGGCCTCAACGGGCAATCGCCCACATGAAGGCCCACTTCAAGCGCTCCGCGTTCCTCTTTCGAAGAGGTCCGCAACGACCTCATCCTCGAGAGATCGACTCCAGTAGCGGCGACCGCCCTTGTCGCTGCCGCGCGCGACCTTCCGGCGCTCTGCTCCCGCCCGCACCCCCTCCACTGGTGGCGCGGCGGCGCCCCATGGCGGATCCACCCGCTCCACGGCGCCCTCCGGAAGCACCGGATTCGGCTCTGCCGGTGGAGGTCGCCGGCGCCATCGTGGCAACGGCGGTGGCGGCGGCAAGGCCACGGCGCCCTGGCCCTCGATCTACAACCCATGGACCGGGCAAATCACCATGTGGCGGGTCCGGTCCCAACAATGCGATGGTCGAGCGCGCGTGCGCCGCGCTTCACGCGCGCGCCCGAGCCTCTGCCGCTGCTGCCCGATCCACTACGCGCCTCCACCGACAAACTTCACCCAGCTCGCCCCTGGGCCCTTCTGCCGACGCCGTTCGGGCAGGCCCAGCAGCAGCTCGGGCCACCACCGCAGCCCACATCGTTGCTGCCCCGGCTAACCGTGCCTCGCCTGACACCGTGGTTCGGCTCTTGGGATCGCGAGCCCTCGCCAAAGAACTTCACACCATGACCCTCAATCCTCCCGATACCACTGATTGGGTCATGGACTCCGGCGCCTCCAGTCATATGACTCCCGACACTGGTAACATCTCCTTGTTTCGCCCACCACGCTCCTCCTCCATTATCGTTGGCAATGGATCTACTTTACTCATTCTGACATCGGCCACTCTGTCTTCACGGTCTCTTTTATCTCAATAATATCCTTGTTGCCCCTAATATCATTAAAAACCTCATCTCTGTTAAATCGATTCACTATTGATAATAATTGTTGTGTCGAATGTGACCCATTTGGCCTCTCTGTAAAGGATCTCAATTCCCGGAGCGTGATCGCAAGGTGCAATAGTTCCGGGCCCCTCTACACTCACCGCCCCAGTGCCTTCCACAGAGTCATGCGCCCTTGTTGCAGCACCCTTCACCACTTGCATCGTCGTCTTGGGCATCCTGGGCATGAGGCTCTGTCCAAACTCGCTAGTACCTCCGCCATCCGTTGGAATAAAATTACTAGTAATTCTCTTTGTCATGCATGCCAAGTTGGGCGTCACATTAGATTACCTTTTGGAACCTCCTCCTCGCGAGCTCTTAAGAATTTTGATTTGATTCATTGTGATCTGTGGACCTCCCCATTACGGTGTGTGCAGTTACAAATATTATCTTGTTATTCTTGATGACTGCTCGCACTTCCTTTGGACGTTCCCGCTTCGGCTCAAATCCGAGACGTTTTCCGCCTTAGCTAATTTTTTCTCTTATGTGAAGACGCAGTTTGGTTGCACCATTCGGAGCGTTCAGTGTGACAACGGCCGCGAGTTTGATAACTCCTCAACTCGCATCTTATTTCTCACCAATGGCGTCCTACTCCGGATGTCGTGCCCCTACACGTCCTCTCAAAACGGTAAAGCCGAGCGTATGATTCGTTCCATTAATAACATCATACGTTCCATGCTCTTTCTGGCCTCCCTTGCCCCGTCATATTGGGTCGAAGGCCTTCACACCGCCACATACCTCCTCAATCGCCTACCCACCAAAACACTGGCACTCGGCACCCCCCACTTTGCCCTGTTTGGTTCCCATCCCTCCTACGACCATCTTCGCGTGTTCGGCTGCGCATGTTACCCCAACATGTCCGCCACCGCGCCTCACAAACTTGCTCCCCGGTCGAGTCTTTGCGTCTTTCTTGGCTACTCCAGTAACCACAAGGGTTACCGTTGCTTGGACCTTTCGTCCAACAGAATCATCACTTCCCGCCATGTGATTTTTGATGAGACAAGCTTTCCCCTCGCTAGCTCTCGCACATCGTCCACCGACCTTGACTTTTATCGAGTTTGAGGTTTGGTCTTTCCGATCGGTACCTCCCTACGGTCCTCGCCTCGCCTGCGCTAGTGCCTCGCCCGCGCGATTCTTTGCGACCAACGTCGCACCATTCTGACGCCGGCGCCCGAGCTGCCGCGTCGTGCGCCGCCCGCCGCGCGCGCGCGCACGTGCGGCCAATCGCCTTCAGCGTGGCGCGGCCCGGCAACCTTGGCATCACTCGCGCCGCGCGCGTGCGTGTCGCCTTCACGCGTCGTGCCACGCGCGGCCCGGCGACTCGCGCCACGCGCGGCCTCGGCTTCCCGCGCCACGCGCGCCTCGACAGCGCGGCGCTGCTGCGCCCTGCGGTGTCTGCCGCGTCGCGCCTGTCCTGCTTCTCGCTGCTGCTGCACGTCCGGTGGCACACTCTTCTTCACCGCCCGTGGCTCCTGCACCTGCTCGGCTTCCACCTGGTGCTATCCCCATCGCCCCGGTGGTTAACCAACATGGGATGGCCACCCGTGGCAAGTCGCTTTAAATGCGCGATCGCGTTGATGCCGCGGCCTATCGCCCATTCAGAAGACCTATCGCGGCGCCTCGCCAATCCACACTGGCGACACGTGATGGAAGAGGAATACGGCACCTTGCTCTCTAACAACATGTGGGATCTCATCCCGTGTCCTTCCGGCGCCAACATCGTCACTGGCAAGTGGATTTTCCGCCACAAGTTCCATGCCGATGGTTCCCTCGACAGATATAAGGCCTGTTGGGTCCTTCGTGGCTTCACCCAACGCCCCGGTGTGGATTATGACAAGACTTTCAGTCCGGTGGTCAAACTGCGATATTCGTCTTGCTCGCCACTGGCACTTTCTCAACACTGGCCGGTTCACCAGCTCGACGTCAAGAATGCCTTCTTGCATGGCACTCTCACTGAGACGGTCTACTGCTCACAGCCCACAGGTTTTGTTGATCCTACTCAGCCACACGCTATTTGTCGTCTCAATAAGTCCCTGTATGGTCTGAAGCAGGCACCTCGCGCCTGGTACAGTCGCTTTGTACACACTTGCTCACTTTGGGATTCACTGAGGCCAAGTCTGACACCTCCCTGTTCATCTATAGCCACGGGACCGATAGGGCATACTTACTGCTATATGTGGATGACATTGTCCTCACTGCCTCCAGCCAGGATCTCCTTCGTCGCATCATCACTGCACTTCAGAATGAATTCTCCATGAAGGATCTCGGTGTCCTCCATCACTTCCTGGGTGTGGCTGTTCAGCAGCATTCTGAGGGCCTCTTTCTTTCACAACGGCAGTACACTCTGGATGTGCTTGGCGGTGGCACGACTAGCGCAAGCCGTCGCGGCCTCTGCCGACACCCATGCCAAGGTCTCCTCCACAGTTGGTGCACCTGTCAGCGACCCCACTCAGTACCGCAGTTTGGTTGGTGCCTTGCAGTACCTCACCTTCACTCGGCCCGATATCTCTTATGCTGTTCAACAGGTGTCTCCACATGCATGATCCTCGTGACATTCATCTCTCTGCAGTTAAACGCATCCTGCGCTATCTGCAAGGTACAATTGGTCATGGCCTTCTTCTGCGACCGTCGACGACCTCTGCTCTGCTTGTCTACACCGATACTGATTGGGCTGGTTGTCCGGACACACGTAAGTCCACTTCAGGCTACGCTGTGTTCCTTGGTGACAACCTGGTTTCCTGGTCCTCCAAGCGGCAAAACACGGTGTCGCTCGATCCGAAAGGCCGAGGCGATCGCAAATGGTGTGGCGAGGCTTGCGGCCGGCGGTTATTCTGAACTCCACGTCCACGGCGAAGAGCACCTTGGTCTATTGTGATAATGTCGATCTTTGTCTACTTATCAACCAACCTGTTCGACATCGGCGCCGCGAAGCATGTCGAGATCGATCTCCACTTCGTCCGCGAATGTGTTGCTATTGGAGATGTTCGCGTTCTCCATGTCCCGACGACATCACAGTTTGCTGACATCTTCACCAAGGGTCTTCCCACTTCTGTTTTTTGTGAGTTTCGCTCCAGTCTTAACGTCTGTCCTGTGGACGTTCCGACTGCGGGGGGTGTTAGAGTTTATCTCTTTCCCTGTTAGAGTTTATCTCTTTCCCTGTTTAGGTGATCCCCTTCTATATTTAGGTAGCCTTCCCTTATGCGCCTGATCTCCCGGATCTTCTCCCCGGTAGAGCTCTATATATTGTACTCCTGTTATTCAGTTGAATGCAAGCAATATTCGCGCTATCATTAATCTTATTTGGTACATCTATTATTACAACAATCTGCCTAGTATGGAGCAAAGAAAAGGTTCTTTCTGGTCGTACGATATTTGGAATTTTTTTTCTTATATTCAAAGGAATATTCAGATAAAACCTCAAGATATGGTGCTTCTGTTTAAGTTTGGTTTAGCAGTATGTACACCCAGCTGCTCCAACAATTATGGCCCCATGCCCCCATCTGCTTTCTTTTGCTATTAGCAAAAAATCTCTTGAATAGTGCTCCCAGACTATCCCCCACTGTTTTATGTTTTAAGGTTCATATGATTTGCTTTGTTGGTGGGTAGTTGTTCCGTGTTTTATGTTCAATGGTAAACTGGAGCACATGGTATGGGACAGCAATAGACAGTGATTAGTTTTGGGTGGCCACGCTACAGATTTGCTCCTAAATTAGAAGTTGTGTTCACGTCTGGCCGAACGAGCAGCCAATGAATCACATCGCAAATGGAAAGCTAACTTGCAGATCTGCCACACAGATGAAGCTGTTCTGTCATGGATTAGCTTTTAGTATTCAATTCCATTGAGGGGGTGTTTGGATGAGTATAAGCAGCCGATGAGTCACATTGTTCCTATTGATAGAGCGAACCAGTTCAATTTCTGCTGGTTGCTTTGTAGATTTGCCTGAAGCTTTGATCTCTACCTTACTTACATGTTGTGGAGGTACAAATGGTTGAGTCATGTCATTGACACACAGGTTAATTATCTCTACTTACCCTATCTGTCCATTTTGTTATTCCTTGTTAGCTACATATTAGTGAACCCAAATAGTAATTTAAATCATGCAAATTATGATAGGAAATGATTTACCTTGCAAGAAATGCACTTCGCTGTTTTCTTCAATTACTATTGCAGTTAAAAGACAGCATTGAGGAAAAGTTCTAAAAACATATTGTGCTGCAGAATTTTTGAAATTTAATTAATGTGAAAATAGTGAAATTAACTAATGTGAATTCCGTATGTGAAACTAGTGAAATACTAAAATTAGAATGTAACTATTGAATGTTCAACTAATACCAATTACCAGATATTTGATAAAGCACTTTCTTTCTACATGGAATACACATCAATTCTTTTATTGCCATTCAAATGCTTCACTTCTAGTGAATGCACTTCTTCAATTATCTAATGTGAATTCCGTATGTGAAACTAGTGAAATACTAAAATTGGAATGTAACTATTGAATGTTCAACTAATACCAATTACCAGATATTTGATAAAGCACTTTCTTTCTACATGGAATACACATCAATTCTTTTATTGCCATTCAAATGCTTCACTTCTAGTGAATGCACTTCTTCAATTACTATTGCAGCTAAAAGACATCATTGAGGAAAAGTACTAAAAACATAGTGTTGCAGAATTTGTGAAATTTAATTAATGTGAAAATAGTGATATTGTACTAAAAACATATTTTTTGTTTAATATGTTTTGTTGCGTGCTTTCCTCATCTTTTCCCTAAACTATTGTTCGTGTCAGATTTATATGATTGTATTGTGCCAAATTAGCTTAACTTTTCTTAAATCCAAAGTTATGTCCCTGTGACACTAATTTGTTTCATTTCTCAATTTTCTGTTTTTCCGATCATGCTATCATGACAACAAGCAAATAGGTATGCAACCAGTCAAGTTATCTTATAATAGCTCAGTTTTTAATGTATTTCCTGATCATGATTGTTAATGTTTTCTATAAATTTCTTTCCTGCTCAATCTACAAATACCATGAGTTGAGTTGTGACTTATGACGAACCATACTTGTACAAGATTTCCAAACATGCAGCACATTCTTGCAGTGATGATTACAGGAGGGAAGTCCATCAAAGTGTCCACTAGTGAGTGGCCATTCTAAACCACAGTTTTTTGTGTTTATAATAGCTTTCTATTGTCCTGTGGTCATACCTTTTAGAAAGTTAAACTTGTTTGTTGCTTAAACTTACAAAGGTTCTTGCATATATTAATGACAAAATCTAAGTTATTTTAAAATCAGTGCATTTCATCATGGCGTATTTACTACTCCCTCCTGTCAATAAAAAGAGTTGTTTTGGTTTGTTTCTTGTGGTTCACCAAAAATCTAGTAAAAAAATACCCCTATTAAATTATTGATCACCACCACTTACTCCCTAAGTTAATCCTGATAATAAAATAACAATGACCCAACTCATAAAGAATTCTTCCATTCCCAAAACTAAAAACCGCATGCTCTGCTGTGCTGGTTAGTGTTGTTCTCAAACAAATACTTGCATTAATTATCAGAACTTTAATTTGGAACTGGAGGTGTTAGTGGGAGCAAGGATCGGAAAACCGCTACCGGGTTAAATCCTGGCCGCCGGGCGGTACCGGTAACCGGCCGGTAACCGGAAATCTCGGAAAAAACCCGGATGAAATTTGGCAAATGGATTTTGTGGGCGGGGCGGGAGGAGACCGTAACCGGACCGGTAACCGGCCGGTTAACGGAAAAACCGGTGGAATTAGGAATTGTAGTTGTTGCATGGTCTATGAGTGATTAGAAGTATTTGCAAGAAGAGCTTCATGCATTTTTTACATCTTGGCATAACCTCAATGACTTCTATTGTGTTCTTCAATGAATATGTGCATTTAACCTATTCAGAGATGCTTCACTTTAGAAGAAGCTACACTTTAGAAGAAGCTACTGATACAATTCTCTTCTGTAGTTCTATTGTTCATGACCTTGCATACAAGGCAGCAACAATTGCACTAGAGCACATTCTTAAGCATGATGCCCTTGCAGTAGTCAATATAATGACATTGCAGTAGTTCTATTGTTTTTAAACAGATTCTTAAGCATCCAATGTAGCTACAATGCCCCCTGGAACCCATTCAAACATCTACAAATTCAATTTTTTGAAATTTGAATCTCGGCCGGTTTATTTTATCCCGGTTACCAGCGGAATTTCGAACCCTGAGTGGGAGTATTTCTCTGAAAAAATGTTACATTTTATTGACTGGAGGGAGTATATACATTCTGTTCTTCCAGGTTGTAGAGACATGGTTATACTTTGTTTTTCTAAGAATGTGCGTACTGATATTGGAACTCTCATATTAGTTGCAAAATTCTTGGAAATGCAAAGTACCAGTATTGGATTCTTTCCCTGTTTACACCAAAACAGAGTTTAAGGCCAGAATTTTAGTTATCCAAGAGGCCAAGATTATGCTGCTGTTTTATCATATTGTTTCTTTTCCATGTTCAACATTTTCCTTTCGACGTTCAATTGGGAATTTTGGATTCATTTGGTTAGAACCAACAACCATTTGGTTAAAACTGGCAACTTCCCTGGGCTTAGTTACCAGTTTTGTTTCACATGTGCTTGGTAATTGATTTTTGGATAGAAATGAGAGGATCAAGTATTTTAACCATCAAACTAGCATTCGAGCTATTGGTGAGAGTGTGCCAGCTCAACAAGTAGATCTATGATCTATCTTTTTTGGATAGAAATGAGAAGTATTTTAACCATCAAAATAGCATTTGAGCTATTGGTGAGTGTGTGCCAGCGCAACAAGTAGATCTATGATCTATCTGTTCTCTGTTACATGGTTCAATTAGTCTCTCTGTTTTTCTTCCAATGAAATTTACTTCTCTGATTGAGAGCACAAAGCAGAAGTCATAATATCTAGCGGCCTTAACATTTACATATTCTGTAGATGTTATCTTAGCTACAAGGAAAATCATTTTCTCAATTTTCTTTCCCATCTTCACTAATGTTTTGTGATTTATTGCAATTCCAAGAAGCACCGTGTTCATTCTCAGAAGTAATACCCAGTGAGTCTTCCTCTCCCACTCTGTACATTTGAACAAAAAACAGTTTTGAGGCCACTGTTTGATGTTTAATTATAAATCTTTCTCTTCCAGTACCAGTATAGCACTACAGTAGAATAAGTTCCTTTGTCAACAATATATGACAGTATTTACTGTAGATTCTTATCTAGTGATTTTACATGTAAGTTCACATACATTGCAGTTTTGTCTAGATTGTTCTTATCCCTACATTACAGGTATGTTCCTGTAAGGTTCTAAAACTCAGTAACAGGTACTCGCTCGGTCACCTCACCTTGTAGTGATTATACGGTAATCAACTTTGTACTCGGCCTTGTAACCGGTTTTTCTATTTTAATAACAGATTTATCTATGTAATTGTATGTTCATGTAAAATCAAAGCCACATTTGATGCTATTGTTTTGATGTATATACTATTTGTGTCCATATCTTGTGGTATTTGGTTGATTTCATAGTTAGAACATTAAATGGTCATACTAAATTCATGCGTCTTTCTGAGCATACTTCTACTTAACAAAAAACACTAAATTCATGCCACTACCCTCCCGCGCCTATCGCTGTGATGACGCTCCCAGGCATGTGTGCCACTACTAGTGTTATAAGTTGTGGGCTTCCTTTGCTGGGCTATGTCATTGTGGGCTTAATTAAATTTAACCGTGGGTTTCATGCCTTCATTATACTGGACATGCCACTTAGGCGAGTACATGGCCTATTAGCCGATTACTTCGATTACTCGGTCGGTCATATCGTTAAATCGGTTATGTACTCGTTTTTGACTGCTCATACTCAGTGAAGGGACCTAGTCTTAGTACACGGGCGAGTACTTGGCCGAGTACACCTAGTTTTGGAACCATGTGTTCCTATCTTTGTATAAGTTATATAAATGGTCCAACATTCATACTATTTTGCAGTTTGCACTCTTATCTCGACTTGATTTATGCAATTTGAAAGTGATATCTGTACCAAACTAAACATGCATACTATGATTCCATACTGCCTTGTTTGGTTTTTTTTTCTTGATAAGTATTGCAAGAGATTAAATGCTGCAGGACCTCATTCTAAATCGAAATGTTAATTTAGTAGGCTAATAAGGAAAGGCTTTTTGTACAATCAAAATGTCTATAAAGCTGTGAAAGCAAAATTTAATTGTACTTTTTGACGAGTGCATTTTGGTGAGTGCCTTTTATCGTGTGGATTTGATCGGTTGTATGGAATTGGCTTTATTACCATGATGAGTATGACTTGATTTGGTTTTGTGTTCTGGTTTAATTTGCTGTTATTTTTGTGTATGTAACACCCCAGCCCAATTTGGATGTAGCCCGTGTGGCACATGTGTGTAATATTGGTGAGTTAGTCCCAGATAGGAAGTTATCAACATAGCACAACCAGGTTAACCATTTTTTTATTGGGAGGTTAACAATTTTTTGTCAAAGCAAGGATAAAAGGCTAAAATTATTGTTATGCGTGCTTATGCCTGTTCCACCTGGGGACAGGCTTTAGTGATTTTGGGCCCTAGGGTATTACAATGCTTATGGGAGAATGCAATTTGTGTGGTGAATTTGATCTACTGGCTTGAACTTTTTAGTTTGATCAAATAGTTTTGTTTTTGCTTTTGTTTTTAAGTGCTTGTGCATTAGAGTGGGTGGATAAATATTGTTTGAAGAGATTGAGTAGCTTGCTCAGTTTGTTTTTGATTTGTGTGTGTGTTCTTGAGCTTATTAGGATTACTATGTGTTGAGCAATACAATTTGGTTTTGCGCTCATGTAGTGTGCTTCAATTATACTTTTTTCTTTATTTTGGAAGCTCCTATTTGCCTATCCCAACTTGTTTGGGACAAACGGCTTTGTTGTTGATGGAAGCTACTGTTTATTGGTGTGGAGAACATTTAATTGGTCTTATCTTAATTGCTTCATGAAAGAGCGTAATTTTCTAGGGTGTCAGCTTGATAGTCTGTACATTCGATTGTTTATATGTTCTTGTTTACAATTGTTTCAGCTGATTCTGCATGCTTGTTGTACTTCTAGATGTGCCTTCTGTCCTTTGGTAGCTGACCATCTTACCAAAGTACTTTGTTTTCGCTCCATATTTAAGTGAACAATTAGTTCAATTCCTGATCTTAATTTGTAATGGGCAACAAGCTACCAAAACTTTTGCACTTCTTACTCCCATGACACGTTTCAATGGTGGGGTGTATTATCACATTTAGTGTTAGATAGACAAACACTTTGTTATCCTAAACTTTCTAGTGTGCTCTATAGCATTTGGTCATGAGTTGAATCGAGATGATCATTCTTCATTATTGGTTTGTGGTATGATTCTTCATTATTGGTTTCTGGTATGATCTTTGATGAGAGATGCCTTCTGTTAATTTTGTACCAAGAGTTTCGAGATGATATTAACTATTGAGCTCAGAGTGAAGTCCTGACTGCTCACCACTTTATGGACACTAAGAACTCCCCAATCTCTCTTCTATTGCAAGTTACTAATTCTGGGTATTTTACTATTTATACATTTACAGAGGTGCTGTATAGACTCAATACACACATGCTTCACTGTTAGGTTTCTTTTTTGTTGTAAACTTTTTCAAGAAGAACATCAGTTGGCCGCTAATCCTGTAAAAGGCTGGTATACAATACTGAAAAATATCCATTTAAAAAATAGGAATAAAATACTGAAAAATAACATGCATTAGATTCTCATTCATAATGTGCTAATGGTGTAGCTGATAAGTATGTGAGACCCTATAGGTCAACAACAAAATTGTTTACATAATTTATACATCATTTTTTACTTGATGTCAAAAAGAATTCTCTTCACTTCCACTAAGTTGTCATTGCTTCTTAATTTAATTGATTTCAACAAATGGGGTTAGTTTGGGTAAACTACACTTAAAACTTGTTCTTTTATCAAAATATTTCATTTTCATATCCTTTTGGCTCTTTTTGGATTTTACTGTCTCTAAATTAATTAGTCACTAAATCAGGTAAACAGCAGGTCCAATCCACACAAATTGATTACTACTACGAAGCTTTTCAGACCACCTTTCATTTCATGCTTACAGTGGAGTCATTGCTGCTAGAAAAACAAAGTAGTGTTCCCAGTTGCTGAACTTTCTGGTCCATATTAATATCCTTCAAAGAACAATCTTTTCTCATCTTATCTCTCTTACTAGAGATGATCATTTGATGCTGTAGACTATACCACAACATGTTTTTTTACAGAAGCTAGTTTACAAGATTTTCTACAACTTTCGTTATTGCGAGAAAAATCATAAAATTCATTTACCTCTCTGAAACTACACCTGAATAGCAACCAGTTTCAGATTAATCCTCTACTACACAGCAAAGTTCCCGACTATGTTGCGCCCAAATCCCATGGCCAAAACATCTAAAAAATTACAGAAACTAGGTTTCGATGTCCTGTACAACTTTTATGTTGGCCGGATCCACAGGAAAAATCGTCTTGATGCTCTAATATAGAAAAACAGTCATGCTGCACGAATCAACCTACGAGCATGCAGCGTTTTAATGCTAATCGGTTGTTTACCCCGCTAGACCTCTACTAATTTCGAGCCATGAACCCTAATTACATCTAAAACAGGGAGAATTGAGGTGGAAAAAATTACCTAGGGGATTCCATAAGATCACTCTTCTTTTCTCCTCTCCTCCCTTCTCATCCTTCTCATCCCTTTTTTCTTTGGGCTCTCCTTTGTAGCAAACAACAGGGAAGCAGGCTTGAAGGAGGTGTGGAGGTGTGGAGGCGCAGGGAACAAGGGGGTGGCGGCCAAATGTGGGAAAAGGGCGCAGCCAAGGGAGGGGTATATAAGGGGGCGGCTAGGGTTAGGGGGGTGCGGCCCCCCTTTAGACTGGCTGGCCCACCCCTTCGAACGGCTCAAAACCCTCAATTTTTAATTATTTAATTTATTTTTTAATTTTGGACAATTCTGTAATTTTATTCCTGCCTCCCGTGATTCATCGAAAAGTCAGGAAACTCTGTGATTCCGCTAATCATTCGCAGGAACGCCATAAAGACATTCAGAGCATTACACCGCCATACCCCCTCGGCGCGAGCAGCTCGCCCCGATGGCTATAAAAGCCCGCCAAGGCAACCCAGCGACTCCCCACACTCTCCTCTCCCTCCCACTGGAAGCAATTAAGCTCTCGTGCCTTGTAGCTCGCTAGCGGCCGTTTCCCCTCCAACTTCGGCCGAAGAGCCCACCGACGATTGCAGCCGTCTCAAGCCAACTCCTTCGGCTAGGAGCATCCTCAGCACACAGCTGCACCATCCCAACCGTCGACCGCAGCTCCCATCGCCCGAGTCTCTTCCTCGCCGTGAGCCCTCCTCGGAGCACTGCTGTCGCATGTTGACAGATAACCACAGCCCTCCCTGAGCTCCACCGACCCCCGAGGTAGCCTTAGGACCATTCTCAGATGCTCCAGTAGCATTTAATTGAACTCTCATGCCGTAGATAGCGGTGGCCACCATTGTCTTGTTCCGCTGTCGCCAGAGCTTGCCGCCGATCATGGCTCTGCCCAAATTGGCCAGCGAGACCTCGCACAGAGGTGGGTGTAAGTGCGGGGAACTCATTTTACATATGTTAACGTTCGACCGCCACACTCACCACCGACGATAAGCCTCGCCGTCGTCGGGAGGAAGACGATGCTACTGTTCATCTGTGCCATTTAATTAGCGCCATGATTAATTAAGTTAATGACAGTGGTTAGTGTTAGTGAGTCACTGATGTGTGGGCCTGATTTAATTAAACTATTATTTAGACCCCACCTATCAGCGTCTGCAAAATAACTAATTCCGTGGGCCCCATCTGTCAGTGAAACCGAGGGAGGGGATATTAAATCTCGGTGGACCTCACGTGTCGGTGTCTGAAGAATTATGAAATAAATAAAGCCAGTGGGTCCCACCTATCAGAGAAAGAAAAAAGAAAAATAATAAAATCGTGGACCCCACCTGTCAGTCACTCACACACTCTCTCGGATTATTTAAAGATTTCTAATTTTGATTTTTGAATTAATTAAAGTTGAGAACTTCAAAAATTCACAACTAATTCATTTTAAATACAAAATAAAGTGAAAAAATTTCTAAATTAATCTAAATTCACCATCTTTCCAATGAAACCGAAATCATGAATTTTTTAGCTTGTTTGAATTTTTGTGAGGATTTATTTGGTTGTGCTTATTGGTTTTAAATTCCCATTTGTCACAAAATTAGCGTACGAGGCTCAGAAGGAAGAATCTGAGGTAGATGCAAGTCAAGACCAGCAAAACCGAGGCAATTGTGATTTAGGCGAGTCAATACTTTGATCATTTTGAATTTTTCATTTTTAGCAAATTATATACATTTTAATTAATAAACTGCATGTTATTTTATGTGCTATCTTATGTCCGTTCTTAATACTTTAGCTAACTGCCCTTTATTTAAAGTGCTATTATTATACTTTCTCGGCACATTAAACAGTGAACCTTGTTTATCTTCCTAGGAAAAGTTATAATGATAATCTTTCGAAAAATAAATTACGTATATGAGTAAAGATTAGCATTGCTTAGATACTGAGGGTGCTTAATTACCCCGAACATCGCATACAATTACAAGAGCAATTTCGGGAAAGTTGTAGATGAAAGTGGTTGTGTCTTTTTGCAAGAAATATTATTTTATGCTCCCAAAAACCCCCACTTACGTATCTAGGTGGATGGTTTGGGGGTATGGTGCGGTGAATGCACAAGTGTGGAATGTGGTAGAACCACCTAGATAACCCTGAGGACCGAATCTGGTCAGGACCTCTCATTGTAAAACAATACAGCCACAAGTCTGCAAAGTGCAACTTGGCTAAGTAAACTTATCGAACCTCGGACTCATCTCACATGTTGGGGAGAGAAGTGCGGTAATGCTAAGGCCTGTTATGGTTAAAGGGACACCGAGTGGAGGGTAATTTGTTTCTTTGTCTTACTAGCGCTATAGGGAGTGGAGCCTGGAGACGCTAGTAATAGTGATTAACATCCTGCGCAACGTATGTGACCCACTGCAAGTGAGAGCAGTGGCTATAGGGTGAGATGAGAACAAGAGGCTAGGTAGTTTGAAATGTTACTGTGATGATCTATTCAATTGCATGACTAAGAAATTATGTGGGGTAACGAGCAGATTGTCTCTTGTGGTGAAAGTGTACACACTCTGCACAGTCCAAACTATTCGAATAGCCATGCCCACGATCAAGGGTGGATATGGGAACTTAACTCAGATATAGTTCTATTTCAAAAATGATTTTTTATGGAAAGGACTTGGGAAGAAAATGGAGGACAATGGACAGTCCTGGTTTTATATTGTCTTGAGTGTCGTCCCAGTGGTAAGGTAAGCGGCTATAACGCTGAAAAGTTAATATATAATGCAGGTGACATGTAAAGGTGGATGTAATCTGTGCCAATACTATCATCACATGCCTTTTTCAAACACTATGTTCTTTAGTCCAAATGTCTAGGTCTTAGGGAATTTTTATATATGTATCCTACGTCTTATTAAAAGCAATTTTCGGCAAATAAAATAACTTGAGTCTATCCTTTGACAAGCCATGCATGTTAAATTATTTACATACTGTGTATTGGCTCGCGGAGCACGGTGGTTAGTGTGCTCACTCTCGCATCATGAAATCCATAAACAAGAGGTCAAGACCACCACACATACGATGACATGCCAAGCAATGGAGCCGACGACTGCAACTAGGGCGAGTTTGAAAATGATTAGTCCTAGGCAAGTAGCCTGCTGGAAGTGTGCATCTATGTTACCTATGGTTAGGCAATATAGTCTGCACACATTTACCCCCTCGGTCGTTTGCCTGTGGCTTTTGGTCCCGCTGTTGTTCTTGTTTTCCGCTGCTACACTTTTGATCTGTAAGTATTTGGCCTCAGAGGTCCGTTATGTAAAACTGTCGCTCAACGTGGCGTATTTTAAACTCTGATGTATAATGTTTTTGTTAAATAACATGCGATGTATGAGTTGATTCAGCAATGTTCTATGAGCACTATCTATTAATCCAGGAAATAGTACGGTGGAATCACAGGGGATTCTGGATTTCAAATATGAGTCTGACACATTCTCCTATAGGCAAAGGTACCATAGGGATATGTAAATGTGGTCTTATGCTGGTCATCAGGGTGATTCAAAATTTGGAAAGATCTAGAAAACCCATCTCGTCAATGCTTGGTTAATCTTTCTAACATCTCATCAATGAATGTAAGTGGGAAATGATCTTTCCTAATGGCCTTATTTAGTTTTCTATAATCTGTGATAGCTCATTTTTCTCGTTCTTACTCGTAGTCAAATCGCCTTTCTTAGGAATACAATGTATTGGACTAACCCATTCACTATCAGAGATAGGATAATATATTCAATCATTAAGCAATCTAAACACTTCTTTCTTTATCACCTCCCTCATAGCGTAGTTAAGCCTACATTGATGTTCTACACTAGGCTTATATGTAGGCTCCATATGAATTCTATGAGTGCAAAATGCAAGACTAATTCCTTTAAGATCATCAATTGTATAACTTGTAACTTTCTTGTACTTTCTAAGCATGTTCAATAGTTTCTTAGTTTCACTTTCAGGTACGCTATCTGTAATACCCGTAAGAAAAGGACAGCAAAGAATGAGGCAAATTAAAAAAAGAGAAAGAAATTATCGTCAGAACCCTAAAATTTAATTTCGGGCAGGGTATTTCGTTCACAGAGATGACCATCCGGGGGCCAGTCGGCATCTCTCACAACCTTAGGGTCATCATTCGGCATTTAAACAAACCTATTTTTTTAAAAACTGTAGCAAATAGCCAGCACATCAGAGAGGAGTTAAGGACGAAGCCAGCAAGGCAAAGAGGAGGCAAAGTCCCATTTGACTGCCACCGGTCACAAAACCATAGAAATACCCTTGTGATTGCCTCACGGCAGCATACAACCAGCAGGGCCCTTCTGGGCGTTTCCCTCACAGCAAGCTAGCACCACCGAATCCAGCAAGCAACCGACAAAGGTAGCCCCATCCACTCTTAGAGATAGCATCTCATGCTTAGAAATAAACCATGCATAGTTCATTTGCAACACAGAAAAGCACTAGAGCATTACCACAAAGTAGGGGCGCAGACGGAAAGGAGAAAGGGAGAGGGGTTACCGTAGAGGAGTACCGGCGGCGGCGTGCTACCGTTTGTTTGGCACTCGAGCCCAGTAGCCACCACACACTCCCCCGGCGTGCAGGTGGCTTGGAGCTTCATTGTGCCTAACCAAGGCAACTCACCACCATACCTTCCACCTCTTGAGCTAGAAACCAAATTAAAGCAAAATAGTAACACCAACTCCACATAAGAAATAATAGGAGGAGAGCATGGGGGAAGAGGCATCCTGAGGCAACATTGGTAGGTTCGGCGATAGGGGGAGGGGAACCACCGAAGGCGAGCCCGAGGGCGGCGCGGCCAAAACCCCCGAAGACGATGGCGCCTATCAGGTCACATCGGAAGAAAGGCGCGGTAGAAGGGGGATCTGGCGGTCGGCTGCACGGCAGCAGGTGGCCGGCGGACTGGGTGGCGGCGCTGGTGGGAGCCCAAGCTGTGGGCGACGGTAGAGCCAAGAGAGATAGGGAGGGAGATGGAAGGCAGTGTAGTGGGAGAGGGGCAGAGGAGTTAGCCAACGGCAACCCGACGGCCGGCAGTAAGGAAGGGTCGGCGTACCGTGAGCCCCAACCGCACGTCTAGAGAGAGAGAGAGAGTGAGGTGAGGAAGGAGATAAGGCTGGGAGGGGTAGGAAGGAAAAGGAAAAATAAAAGAGAAAGGGGCCAGGCAGGGAAACGGGCTGTGGGTCGGCCCAGTTAAAGAAAAAGGGAAGAAAAAGAAAAGAAAAGAGAAAAAGAGGGAAAAAGAAAAGAAAAGAGGAGGAAAAGATTAAGTGCATGTAAATAAGATTTATTCGCGGTTATAGTTGGTGCGAGCCTTAAATTTATGATCACTTGGGTACCAGAGCATTAGAAAGGTATTTGGTATTAAGAAGGGTGTTAGTATCGAGTTGCATGTAGGAACGTTATCGGTTGTCTACACGCGTAGGGTCGATATCGTTTGCATGCTTGTGTATATTGCTTTAACAATGAGCTGAGATTGGGTAATGCTTATACAGGTGGTAGTTCGATTTTGGTGCGATCCATGTGTTGTCCGCCAAATTAACATGCACATGGTAGAATAGTGGAATGTGAATGCCTGATGTTTGCTTTTGTGATCTATGCTTTATATCATTTTATGAAATGATATCTTTGCTTATTGATTATACTGCAACGAAAGGCGAATATAATTGCTAATCATGCTGAGATAGTATTGCATGGTGTTGCACACTGGTGTTAAAGGTCTACTGTGCGTAGACATCCCGCGGTGGTGAGATAAAGACCTACTGAGGTAGGCACTCCACGGGAGTGGAGTTAGTGGAGAGTTGATTGTGATTGCTGAAATGATGTTACATCATTTACAATCATCATAACATAAGTTACATGACTTGAGCCGGAGAGGAAGTCATGTAACTATTCGGGTATGAGTGGGCTATCGACGGGTGGACACTCAGCTTTACTGGTATGAGTTCGAGATTGCATGTGCATATGGCATTGCATTGCATGAAAGAAACTGGTGAAGGTGGAATGTACGTAGAGCTTATGTGGTGGCTTTGCAAGATAAGTGATTTACTGATAGTTACAAGAATTGCTTTTTGCTAAGATAATTGAATTCGTTGTCGCCATTATTTTATTATGTGCTTGCGGGGTCTTTGGACTCACCCTTGCTTTGTTATTTTTTTAGGCAAGTGGTGAAGGCGACATGCACATGTAGAAGTAGCACAGTTATCTCATGTACATCAGTAACTCACCTATCACTTACAGATATCATATTTAGCCTGGTATAACACAAGTACTTTTTGGTAATTAGCAAATTCATACATCTGCTGCGTTTTATGTCAAGTGTCTGCCATTTGCCGTTGGACACTATTTGATTAAAGGAATCGTTGCGTAAGTCTAGCGGCAAAAGTCTGAACTGACAACATCATAAAGTAGGTGGTAACACTTTGAGCTCAAGGAAGGGGCCGGGGTGTTACACTATCACTAACAATCACAGGATAAGTCTTATTGGGTCCACGAAATTCATACCTTAGACCTGGAGGGAGCGGTTTAAGTTCTACCTCTAGTGCTTTCTTGGAGGGATCATTCTTGAGTGGCTTAGGTGGAGGATCTTCATGCAATTTTGGTGCATTTTCCAGTTCTTTCACATCATATTCTTCATATTCATCCCAATCTTCAACTGTGATGCTATCCTCAAAACTCTTTGCAACGGTTCCTGAAAGCACTCAGAGAAAGAACTTCTACGGCCTCCTCAGATGGAGGCTCATTTGGGGAGTTTACAAAGAACTTCTACGGCCTCCTCAGGTGGCGGCTCAATTGGGGAGTTTACAAAATTTACAAAGTCATATTCTAGTTTTTCTCCCTTAATTTCCATGGTGATTTTCTGTTCTCCTATGTCTAGAACAATTTTAGCCAAGGTCAAGAAGGGTTTTGCTAGAATGATTCTATTATTAGCATAATTTTTGGTTTCTAGGATGTAAAAATCAATAGGTACATTGTGTTTTCCTATTTTTATTAGCATATTTCCCAGAACACCTAATGATTTCTTAACAGAATCATCCACTAATATGAGCAATTTAGTCGAAGGAACCAAAATAGGTGCATTAATTGGAAATAAGCGCTGAAAAATATAGTAAGGAAGTACACTTACCTCAGCTCCCATGTCGCAAAGGGAGTTTCCAAACCTCTGGCCTTTGATAGTGCAAGAATGTATGGTGTCATAGAGGCACATAGTTCTTCAATCTCCATAGGTCCAATCTTGCACACACGTGCATATTTTCTATATCGGAGCGAGTCTTCAGCTGGATCCAACACTTGCTTGATCATCAACACTTGAGCTATCGAAGGAATTTCCAAATCTTCACTTGAATTGAACAATTTACCAGTGTCGTATGTGCTGAATTTCCTCCTCATTGGTCTTTAGCATAGTGTCTCCATGTTGCTCTTTGGGCCAATCTAACTTAATAGCTTCCTCAGAAGGATAGGCTTTCTGTACAAAAGGACTTCCAGCTAAAAGTCTTGGTTCGAGTTCAATGGGGATCCAATCCAACTGCTCAAAATCTGACAATGGACATGTTTCGGGTTCTTTAGGTGTAGAGGGTTTTCTTGGGGCTATGTCCTTGACAATCAGATTAGCAAGTGGCTTTTCTTCTTGCTTTAATGGACATGTTTCAGGTTTTTCTTTAAGCGTAGAGGGTTTTGTTGTGGCTATGTCCTTGACAATCAGATTAGCAAGTGGCTTTTCTTCTTGCTTTAGGGTGATAACCATCTTCAATGTAATAGGTTCAGACTTCTCTTCCTCTTCCTCTTGAGAATGATCTTCAAGCTCATCCCATGAGTTGAACATTGTCTGATCTTTTGTAATTTTGTTCAAGATCTCCTTGCATTGGTTGGACTTTTGTCAAGAAATAGATCTCCTGCAGTTGCATTGACATGATCTGCTGACGGGCGAGACAAAGTAAAATAGAATCTTCGCAGAAGAACATGCTCATGAATTCCAAGATCAGGACCTGAGGCTAACAAATTTTGATTCCTTTTCCAAGCATCACTAACACGTTCTTTGGGCCACTAAGCAGACATCATGATCTCCACCTGCAACTTCTAAATCTTAGGTAAGGGAAAGATACATGCAGAATTGCTTCAAAATTTCATCCCAGTTACCTTTGAAAGAAGATACAGAGCATGTGTACCACTTCTTTGCTCTTCCAGCCAGCGAGAAAGGAAATAGTAACCATCGATACATCTCCACTGGAACACCATGATATTGGAATGTATTGCAAAATTCCATAGAAGTTGCCACCTGATGATATGGATTCTTGTTAGCAGCTCCCATGTAGGACTTAGCTTGAACCATCTAAATGAGAGTAGGGTTCAGCTTGAATTCTTCAGCCTTGAGCTTGGCATTGGACCTCGATGGGTTGCAACGATTTGGGCATGGAGTTGGATAATCTCACAAGTTCTTGGTCACCTACGGAATTCATGTTTGTAGAAAAAAGAGAAAAACAAAAAACTAGCAGGGGGATTGAAACCCACACTCTTGATCGCACTTTTAAGGCAACGGCACCAGAAAAGCTTGTTGATGTTAGATATGTGTCCAAATTAATATCCACAAGTGCATGAGTCATATGTATCTTTTTACCGAGGAGTATTCCAAGATATCGAAATCCATAGGGAAGTGCCGAATAGATTCACTACTTAGAATAAATTATTGATAACTAAAGGAACAATTATAGATGTTGGAAGTAACTTTAAGCTAATCTAACAAAGCTAGAATGAGAGAAACTAGGTTTACCTACTGCAACGAAACACTACATCAATCTAATAGAAAATAGCACCAAATAATGGTCCTGTTCTTTGCGGTTTCTAAAAGTCGCTTTTAGCTTTTGCTACAGTAATTAACTTTTAAACTGAGTATTTTTTTAAGATATGGTCTATAAATTAATTGTAGTACACGTTAAAAATCTAATATTTGTACCATCAAAAATCTCAAGCGAGTATCTCTCTTTCCGCAATCTCTATCGCAAACAGCCAAAAAGCCATCAGCCGCAACCAAAAACCATCAGCCGCAGTCAAAAAGAACATACCCAATACTATGTTGGCTTTTACCCTACGGATCAATACCAGCCCCTTCACTGTTCTCCCTTGTCACGGGTCCTTCGAGCTAATAAACATCAGCATGATATGCACAACTTAATGTAGATCTGCAAGCTAGATCTAAACACTATGTCTACATCTAGGGCTAAGCAATTGATAATCATATATACCTAACATCAACTAAGGAAGATACATAATATCAAGAAGACAACCAAAGCATAAAAGTACTAAAATAATAGATCAATCCATATGTCTTAGGTTACAACAATATCTTCACACCTGAGAGAAGAAAAGATGACTACTCCATACATAGATCGGAGTTACACATGGTTACCTACGAAGAAGAGTCGAAGACTAAGATGCGGGGAAGAACTTAGGTGGCGCTGGGTAGCACCATGGCAGAGCCGAGCGGTGCGAATGCAGCGTTGGGCAACACCAAGGCAGCGGGGCTCCTTGCTCTCAGTGAACCAGTGACTTCTCTAATTGGCTCATCCTAATCTTGCTGTTCTGATGATCTTGCTGTTCTGATGAGTTTCAACGGATTTGTTCGATGGTTTCGACATGGTAGGGCGTCCTCTTTATATAGAGACCCCAAGGAAGAGTCCCGGTCAAAAAGGCGAAGAGAGGCTAGTGAGGATATCCCTAGCACTAGTGCATCTCCTCTCTCACATGGATCTGATCATGCAATTGATGACACGCGCGCTGATTCATAAGAGAAAGCATACCATGGTCCGATTACACGCAGCGTGTCTAACAGATTCAAGACCAGGTGAAAGCTAATCTAAATTTATTTTCTGATTCTCCGCTCAAGTTAGCTTTTTTTCGACTTCAACTTTTAGCTTCAGCTTTTTTTTACTATTCAGTATTTCGTCTTTTTCTAAATTTTTTTAGATATTTTAGGCTTTTTTATATTTTCTTTTTTTCCCGTGTTCCTTTGTATTGTCCCTAATGGGTTAACATATTTTTTCTATTTTTATATTTTTTTAAAATTAATTATACCTAAAAAGTCAAATCAGTTATAGTAAAAGAAAACCAGTTACAGTGAAATTTCAGCCAGAAGTCATCGCTAAAACGAGCGCCTCGCGGTACTTCCCAAGTATTCTTATTTTATGTTACTTAGGTATATAAAAGAGGAGCACATGCATGAGAACATAGAAGAATAGGAGAGCTGCAACTATTCACTGATGTGATGCGTTCTATACGTGAGGCCTGTTCTATTCCTCACATGCGAGAGTTGATAACTCGAGGAGTCTGTAGATTGTATGGCATCTTCGAGTAATATCAATCTATTCCAAGACTTTCCAAAGGTTTAGAGGACTTTATTTTTCTTGTATATATCCCAAACAAGGAAATTGAAGACAAGAACGTTTGGATCCTATTCGGATTCGGTTCGAGATGATGTGGCTGTGCCAAATCAGAGGCGATTGGCATTGGGTGGTGCCAGCGTGGCGCGAGGGCTCTCCGCTGACCCAAATTCAGTTCTTGATCCTTTCAGAACGTGGCACCGAGTGGCACCAAGGTGACGTCAGGCCATGCTATATTCTTATGCTTCAAATAGGCCCGAAAAGAGGGTCTCGGGACCTTGGGCACTGGCGGCACTACCCTTTCATCAGGTAGTGCTAGGGGCTGTAGGCTGGGCTTCATAACTTTCTAGTCTGACCTCCGATTTGGGCAAATAATATATACATTTTGATCATTTTAACGAGGTGGACATCTTGATGACATTCAATTTGTCATTTGATGATGTTCATTTTGGCACATTTCCTGAGAAAGCTCTCTGTTGGCTCTTTTCAGCCAAATATGATGTGTTTCAGCATATTCCCTTCACATCACTATAATATCCAATATCTACAGGAATCGTTAGGGTTAGTTGCCAAATACACAACTAATTACATAATATTGTATAAAATGATGATAAACGTGGAGAGAAAAGTGTACTAATCGGCACCACCACCTTATTGGGAAGGGCTTCTTAGCACCTTCGTCCACCTCAGGATCATCATTCCACCATATTTATCCATAGGATTTAGCTATAGACTATCCTAGATCATTCCGACGGCTTGGGCTTGCACGTCCACCGAAAGATTTCTTTGTCAAATTAGTTTTGCGGTTTAATATATTATTTTTAGATCATGTTTGATGCTACTTTACTATTAAAGAGGCATGTGATATGATGGATAGGATTAATTCAAACTATGAATCGTGGGAACTCGATGAACGTAATGATTATGAATATGAATGCGTTGAATCTTTTGGGAAATCTGAAAGTTGTCAAATCTTAGCAAAGAGTATTTTGTTGATTCAGATATTACAATGAACATCATCAAAACATATTCCAGGCATATTAAAGTACCTAAGATCAATTTGGTAGAATATAAGGAACCAGTTAAAGAAGAATCACCATTTAGGGCAGAATCCACTAACATTGTAGGTGAGATGCTTCAAGGAGAATGTGGCAACACCTCGGTTTACCCATTCATTGCCATTTCCATCAAAACTGGTTCAGCATAAATTGGAGAAGAGGATACAAAATAAAAGCATTCTTGCTCAAGTAGCAATAAAAGGTAAGGTAAAATCTCATGTATCAATTGTTAAAGAATTAGTTTCTGAAGATAAGGTAGCAACGAATTTTATAAAAGGTATAGTAAAAACAAAAACCTTGGTAAACCCGTTATACCTTGCTCATACAGTGATGATTCTTACCATGCTTTATGTGATTTGGGAGCTAGAATTAATGTTATACATTATTCTCTTTATGAAGAATAAAAGATGAAATTCACCCAATTAGGTTAGTGAAAATTAAAATAGAATCCAATTAGCGGATAGAAAATTTAAAAAGCCCGATGGTATACTTATTGACGGAAGTCAACAAAAATTTGTTGGTGCACTCTAGCGGGGAGAGAACTATCAACTTCTCGAGTTTTCAACACTGCTTTGTCGCAACTCACTGAAGTCTAAGAAATATGCATTCGACATTTTCTTCTCTACTCCAATAATCGTGTGATGCTCACAAGTTTGGTGAACAGATCAAAGTACGGTTTCAACGCATTTGTATTGAAGTCCAAGCGAATCTCACACACTTCTTTATTCAACGCACTTGTATTCTTCTCTACTATTGCAGGCGAGAATCACACTCATTTCTTTATTCAACGCATTTGTATTGTACTCACTCTGTTATTTTTTTTACTTACATCCTTAAATCTATTCCGTAAACTTAAATTCCTATCGTCAAACTTTCTGTCAATAAGTTTAATACTATCTAGATTGGTTATATCAAAATTATATAATTAGGGTGCCGCTCAGTTGTGCTTTTTTATGGCTTTTGGCTTTTTTTCACTGTAACTAGTTTATTTTGCACTGTAGCAGTTGGTAGTTTTTGGTGTAATTAAATTTAAAAGATTTAAAAATAGAAAAAAATGGTTATTCCATTATGGACAATGCAAAGAAATACGGGAAAAAAGAGAAAAGCAAAAAAAGCTAAAAAGTTAGAAAAAAGACGAAATTAAAAAATAGTGAACTAGAAATCAAAAGCCATAAACTGAAACCGAAACGAGTGGAACCTAAATTTGTTATTAAAATTAGTTTTGTAGTATTATAAATTTATTAGTATATCTTAAAGTAGTGATTAAAGTCACATCTCAAAGATAGTTAACAGTTAAAAATGATGAGTAAAAAAGAACGTACAATCGGAAATAGTAATAAAAAAATGCAATGACCTCTCCCGTCATACGGACACTGGAGAAATCAGGACAGCATCTCATTCAAAACAGGACAGGTACAAGCGAATTCCAAGCGAATCATATACAGATCTACTTGCTTTACGAATCCACGCACGTCGACATCTTCAAATGGAAGTGTGAGCCCCGTTCCGCGAAACTTGCCACGGACGATCTCGTCCAGCCGCGTTGCCATCTCCTGCGTCACGTGGTTCACCCAGTCTCCGGTGACCCCCTTCCTGGAGAAAGCGTCGCACGGAAAACTGTAGGTCCCCGCGAAACTTCTCCTGTTCTGTCGGACCCAAGTTCACAAACTTAGATTCTCTATAATTCTATAATAACATTTTCTAAATTAGTAGATAGTGCTCATAGATATATTATTATATATCAAAAATATATTATAGAAAAACTTAATTAATACAGTAATAACTAATTCATGAGACCACTTAGATCGAAAACAAAGAATACAGCAGTAGAAACTTCACATTGGTGGGACTCTCAGGACTTATCCACAGGCAGCTAACTGGGTTCACGACCTAGTTCTTGACCTCATTGATTTTCAGCTCTGTCGACTCCTTTAATGCACAACAGTGTTTGTCCATCTTGCCTTACTGACTGAATAATGATAATTAAGCAAGAGTAAGTACATCTGTACTCAGCAAGCCACCATACAGGATGTAATAATAAAACATGCAAATCTGTCAAGTGAGGCTTGAGGTTCTTTTAGTGGCTAAAAATAGTGTTTTGAAAGTACGATAAGTAAGAAAACTCTTTAGATGTAACATCATGATTTTTTCAGAGTTTATTTGAAACTTTTAAAAGAAAATACACCATTTAATTTTTTTAGATTTAATACAAGCTTAAATTAATTTTTATTAATTAAAAAGATTTAATATGAGTAACATAAACATTAACATGTACTGAAAATATTTTATTTGGGTTCCTTGTGTCTCAAGGAATTTTCTGAAATTGTTTTGTGATTTTTCAGATTTACTTGCTATTTTCTATATCTCATGTTATTTTATTTGATTTTTTTTTAAAATAGAAAAGTCCCCAAAATTTCTAAATAGTACTAGGTCGAGCCCATTACTGTTTATCCAGCCTAATAGTTCTCAACTGTTGGATTCCTTAATTGCCACATGTTAACTATCCAAGCCACATATGTTTTAGCCGTCGGATCTGGTCTTTAGACACGTGTCAGCCATCCATGCACCCAAACATTGTTCATCTGTATTTTCTCCCATCGCCATCCGATCTCACCTTTGCCACATGTCGCCGATCTGCTACCCCAGTTAGTGTTCATCGCCTTCTCCATCACGAACTCCGCCACAGCCTCGGGTTGTGTGCTTGAGCTGACACCACCACCGTCTCCAAGCCGGACTTGACGTCCGCGCCTATTTAAAGACGGCTGCCATCCTCAGTTATCGCATCCTACCACCACACCCCGCCGCCGAGGATCGCCATTTTTCACCGTGCACCAAGGACCTTACCATCGTCTCCCACTCTGGCAGCCGCCGATTTGCTGCGAGGACGCCGTTGTCATTGAGTTGCATCCACCGCCGTCTAGGCCATCACCGCCACGCTCGCAGCCTCCGACCAAACCTTTCTCACCGCCGGTAAGTTCCTATCGCTGACCCTCACGCTGCCCTGTTCATCTCGGCCAAGACACTACCGTGTCGCTCCTCGGTTCGTGTCAGCTACCTC